>MAYD01547099.1:0-11154 GCA_001909325.1 Ruellia speciosa
ATATAATGTTAAGGAAAATATAAAAATACAAAAAATACAATACACGGATATTTATATAATACTCCATCTGTCTACATTTATTTGCCAACTTTTGCACATATGAATGTTTAAATAATTCTCACAATCCATATAATTAATATTTTTCAAAGGTAGACCCTATTCATTATTAGATGAGTCTTTGTGAGAATTAATGATCAAAACATACATAATAAGAATATTTGAGGATATTTAAGAATTTTTCCAGCTTTCTAAATATGTGTGAAAATGGAAGATGACAACTAATAATAACAAATACATAATTGATTAATAAATATGGACTTCATGGGTATGTAAATCTAAAAAATATTAATAAATTTATATCACTAAGATAGAAAATTATGACACTTTTTATAATGGGCAAAATACACAATTAATTACATTGAGCTAGTAAATTAATATTGACATATTTAATCAATTAATTTTTTTAGTGAATTATTAAACACGGCGCCATTTGCTACGTACCACCCATCTTTTGGACATTCTTGTCCTTTCTCCCTTTTCACCATTTCTCTCTCTAGAAAAAATCTTTTCAACTAAAAATTGATATGTTGGAGGTGGAAAACTTTACGAAAATTTAAAAAATGACCGATCACGACACAACATTAATTGATATTACAAACAACTGGAATTTAAAAAAAAATAAAAAAGTACAAATGTTAACTGATAAAGGTTATAAGTTCGAGCCTTCGTTCATACAATGTAAATCTTTTATGCATTTAAATAAGTAAAATGGCAAATTTGAAAATTCAATTTTTTTAAAGGACTATATTTTATTAAAACACAGGTTAGATGTTTACAAAAACCAAAAAGGGATGAATCCGACCACTTTACTCGATAGATCCGATCGACTTCAGCCACCTCATCGGCTCATAATGTTACATAGTTATGCAAAGTTAAAGAGAACCCGACTGATCCCGCGTGTAAGCGCTCAATGCATTTTTCTTTGTGCTATAAGAGAGCGTCCCCAACCTAGACTTCAATCTTACTACTCATAAAACATAATTATCATTACAAAATTGCTAAATTTTTTGTAAGTAAAGTTTTTCACTATCGTCGCACGCATCAAACATGCTAATGTTCAAAATATGTGGTATGCAACATATAACAATTGTCAAATTCTTTGTGAAATGCATTTTGGAGAAATGATATATTCGAGTTGCAACATTATTGTTAATGTTATGATAAGGTAAACAACATATATATTTATATTTCATATATTTGAATTAATGGATTAATTAATCATAAAAGCTTTATAATCGTAGATTCCAAACATGAGAGTGAAAGATGGAATATGTTTCATTGATTTGAAGTTGCTGAATAAACATGCTGAGATCATATTTCTCAAAGAATGCTTTATATTTCAAACAATTACAAGAAAATGTAAAAAGATGTGTTCTCTCTTCTAAAAAATCACACTTCTATATTTCACTTTATATGTAATATTAACAAAGATTTGAATTTATATTATAAAAAAATTGCATAGAATTATTGCAAGACTACACCAACACATTCATCAAGCATACATGTGCGTTCGTCATCCCAATTCCACCTTCTTGGGCACATTCCGAAATTTTTCTCCAATATATTTTGTTTTAAGAATTGATTGGTCTGAACAGTGTTTATACATTTTTGCTAGATAAATTTTATATTATAACATTACATATTTACTGAATTTATTATTATTTTTAAAATTACAATAATTTCAAACATTTAACTGAATTTTTTTAAAAGAAGATTTTATTAATATTGGAACATTGATTAATAGTTATTAATTTTTATTATAAATAAAATTTATCTCCATGCATCTGACGAAGCAAATATTAATAATTAAACAAGGGGGGACACATAGAGGGGGGGTCAAGTATCCGAATTGAATAGACAATTTCGTACATATAAATCATTTTACCATCAATCGATAGTGTGTTTGCATGTCTAATAGAAAAAAAAACCTCTAATTAAAAATCAACTTTATTTAAGGTAATATAATAAAATAGTCAATTAACTTACATGAATTAAATTTCTCTTCATTTGTAGTAATTTTGCTTTATATGCCACATAAAAATCTTGTCAACTCTTGGATCATAATCCAAGCGGTAGGTTCAGTATTTATTGATGTGTACTTGTGTATTAAAACATCCCACCTTCATTTCCCAAATATTTAAGTTACCTGAAAAATACTATTTTTAATGTGCAAATAAAGCAGCCACATAAAATATTTGCCCAGATGAGACAATGGAGAAGAAAAGAAAAATATTCCATAATAGAATATCAAGTATAAAAAAACAACTCTTACATAAGCCCCGTCCACCTAACATAAAACTAGTATAAGTTAGTTGAACTTGTACAATTGTTTTGGCAGCCTCACAGACCCCTCTCCCACAAAGTTGTCTTAGGTGTGACAACAGACAATGATGTAATATGTAAAATATATGTACAATCTTCAATTTTTGGCTGATAGGAGAGTTCAACTTCAAAATGCCAGAGATGGGCAGAATCCCCTGTCCCTATTAGGTTGGTTACCTACAACACTACAGACACAGCCCACTTCCTACTTACCTGCCTTTCCTAACTACGTTTTCAAACATCATATTAGATGTCCTAAAGTTCAGCACATTTAAGCCAGCAGTAGCAGATACCTTTGCAAACACAAACTAAATCACAGCGACAATCAATACTCAATAGTGTGAGAAGAAATCGTTGTGTATATATGATGAATTTGTCTAGTAGGATAATGTTTGTGCTGAGGCTCTTGGCTTTGGGTGCTACCGTCTCTGCAACAGTCGTCATGGTGACAAGCCAGGACTCTGCTAATGTTTTGGGCATGACATTTGAAGCCAAGTACACAAATTCGCCTACATTCAAGTACGTGCATCATCCTACATATCTGTTTGTGTGTGTGTGTTTCTTGAATACTATGTCTGCACATATTGAATCGGAGAGTGTAACGTTTTTATGCAGGTACTTTGTGGGGGTAAATTCAATTGCCAGTGGCTACACACTTGTTGCACTCTTTTTCCCTTCCAAGACTCCATGGACACGCTTGACCTTGCTTTTAGATTTGGTAAGAATTTTTTTTTTTCTAGTACAACACAGAACTCACACATACAACACAAATAATAAAGATCAAATTCTGAGCATGATAAGCACTTAAACCACTATGTTATCATCCTACATAGGCCCTTATTTGTTCATGATTATTCTGTTTTTTATCGCATTGCAGATGATGGCATTGCTGCTGGACTCGAGCGTATCAGCAAGTTTAGCAATAGGGCAAGTGGGGAAGAGTGGGGACAAACATGCCGGCTGGCTGCCAGTTTGTGGACAAGTTCCTAAGTTTTGTGATCATGTTGGAGGAGCCTTGATTGCATCTTTTGTGGCTGCGGTAGTTTATGTCCTCATACTTCTATACTCTCTTCACAATGTCAAGAATCTTTGCAACCCTACTTAGATATGTTCACCTAGTGTTTGAACTCATGCTCTGTCTTCTATCGGGATTAATCTTATGTGTAATTGGTACTATGGTAGTTCTTCTTGTGCGATTTTCTTCTTTCTACCCACGTAATGTGAGTTCTTAAGTGCAAGGATGTTGCACTGATCATGTTTAAAATTATTACAGTTTTTTTGAGGACACCTTTTCTTGGTTTGGTTAATGTACACATGTTCTAGTTTTACACAGAAAAACATAAAAATGCAGGTATATCTATGAGGATATAAAATATTCTACACTTTTTAAGATAAAACATTATATTATCATAAACAAGAAAACGTGAACCCAAATAAACTGTATCAGAGACAAAAACTATATAGATAAGGAAATGCTTCTGTGTTTCCTAAAGATATCAACTAGCCAAGAATCTATATGCAGAGCTTAGAACTATTCCTATTCAGAAATCCCATAAAGAATGAAAACTAGCTGGTGTGTATAATATGCTATGAATCAGAACTTAGAAAGAACCTGGAATGTGCGGAATATCGCCATCATCTTGATGTGCAACATGAAGAAGAAAAATCAGCTTCAAATATTATACAGTGGTAGATACAGGTACTTTCTCATAGGCCGATCTCTGCCAGAGTCTCTTTGGTAGAAGACTGCGCCCACCATACCGTTGCTGCAGGTAAATGATGGCAACAAACACAAGGCCTCCACTCGATATGATAAGATCCCAGGTAGTGGAATAATAATCTTGTCTTGGATTGGCGTATATGTAGTTGAAAGAAAAAATGGAACTATGGGACCTGTAAAGGTCATACATGTGGGGAAGTAAGCGGACAAGGGTAGTTCCCACGTAAAAGGGAGGGGCGAGTGCCCTGGCAGTGGAGTCGGAGAATAGATTGAAGAGTGTTTGAGGGAGCAGAAAGCCATCGAGTATTAGTCCACCGTAGGATTTAAGGCTACCCCATAGAGAATGTTGTTTGAAAGTTTTTCTTGAAAGGTGTGCAAACCAAGCAATCAATCCACCACCAATGTATAAGGGAAAAGACAGATATAGAACTTTCTTGTCAGATATCATGAGGTTATTCCCGTCTCCGTCGTCAGATCTGGCAGACCAGGTCATTTGGAGTAGTCGAAATTCGAGCAAGAAAGCAACCATGGTTATTACCCTCACAAACACCTCATTCCCTTCAAGCCATCCATCGCTACCAAAGCTCACATTCACATTGTTGTGGTTCATCATGAAGAGGGCCTCAAAATTCAGTAATAGCGGAATCAGATGGCCCAGGGTGAGCAAACCAAGCATCACAACTGAAATAAGGGGCAGCACATCAGCATGGTTTTTAACGTGCATGAGCTGTAGGCCAGTGAAAATACATGAAAGTGTGCTGGAAACGAGAACCATGGTGATCTCAAGATCCATTCTCCAAATGGATTCTTTGGCTTGACCTGCATAAATTGAACGTGCGAAGATCTTGAAAGGTTCAAAATAATGACTGTCGGACTTGTTCCGTGTGCTTTCAATAGTTCCCCTTACAGAACCTCCATTTTTCGCATCAATTGGAGGATACTGGATGTCAACCAGAATCTCACAATCCAATGATGATTTTCGGCCAACTCTTCCCGTAGGTGATACAACATCCAAACAACCAGTCATGCAGAGGTGCCCACTTTTAGAGTCGTACGTCCCTTCAGCAGAAATTTCAAATGACCTTATCCGTGCATATTCCCTGCTCAGCTCAAAATCATGAGAAGATAATAAGCTCAGTATATAGCTGACATTATTCATATCACTAAAGTTCTGCTTTCCCTGCCAATTAGATGACTCTGCTTCCTGTGCAAACACTGGAGATACCAGATAAAGCTGATTATCCACGAAAAAAGGCGACGAGTAACCCCACAGATCTTTCACTTTCTTGTTCCCACCAACCATGTCAAATCTCATATCGGATGATAATGCATCAGGATACTTCCCTCTTCCTTCCTGAATTGTCTTATTGGCACAAAATTTCCTTGCTTTCTCAAGCTCTGTGTACTCGTATCCCAAACTTGTAGCCCGAGCATTCTTGTTCTTCATGGTTGACAATGACACTCTGCCAAAATACCCCGACTCATTAGCACTTCTACTACTCCACAATTCTCCAACAATGGCGCTCCGGTCTTGCAATGTCAACCTTGCAGGAAATCTAAGACTTAGCCGGATAGTGCACTCCCCAACAAAACTCTCATCCCAGTCAGTAAATATATGGCAAGCAACCATGTTGAGTCTCCTTGTCGCTTCATCCCACTTCCCTTCACTAATCAGAGTCACATTTGGTACAAAGGGCAATCGATACATATTTTGCACAAAATCCCCGAATCCAAGCAGAAACCTCACTCGACCATCCTCCAAACACGCAATTTCATCAAAGTACATCACGCTCGGGGTGAAGTCACCGTTTCCTTTTCCAAGAAAATTGCAACTCACGCTACTACAATCACTCTCATACTCAAGTTCAACTATTCCAGCAAATCGAATATATTTACACACCTTCTGCCCTAAATCCTTTGATCCAAATGAAACATTCGACATATCATCCAGCATAGAAAATCCATTACTGTTGATTTCTCTGTCGATCAACTCATACTTGTAATTCCGCAAATTCACACCCAGTATTGAAATCAAATTCAGGTGAAAACCATTTTCATCGCTCAAATCTACACTCTCCAATGTGCCATTGACAAAACTAGTGAAGATATTGGAAGAATTCAAATAATCAAGCTTCAGAACAACATTGTTAGACCCCATTTTGCCCGTACCGGACCCAACCATACAGAGCTTCCCCGAAACTGAATCCCAGAGCCCACTCACCTGAAACCTGACAGAATTCCATGGATTATCCGACGTCACCGGTATCCTCGGTGGCCGGAAATGCACAAGCCGCAATCCTCGGCGATTAATTTCATGTGAGTACTGCACACCGATCAGGGTCAAAACCGCTTCGATTCTGAATACATCATCCTTCTTGGTTCTATACGCTTCGTGGGAGGAAAAGGACAGAGACCTGGGGATTACAGCAACACCCTTCTTCGCGCGGCTTCCAATGGAATAAACGTAGGCATTCCGAAGAGCCAGAAACCTCGGGGTGAAGACAGGAGGATCAGCGTCGGGAAGCAAGGACGGATCTGGAACAACGGCGCTGCAATGATCGGAATACGAGATTTCACCGGAGATGGCAAAGGGCAGAAGGAAGAAAAAGAGGGTTGCGAAGAATGATGGAGTGAATTTCGGCAATACCCAGAAGCTGGCAATTAAAGGGTTCCATGAATCAGGCGTGGAGGACAGAATCTCCATAGATGAGGATGATTCAAACCGAATGAGCTTTCAGTTCAAGAATTCTCCTGTTTTTTGGATCCCTTTGGATGGAAATCGCGGAGGCAACGATGAAATCGGGTTAACTATTTCACATTGGAGAAAACCAGACAGAGAGTGGGGCAATGGAAACATGCCCGAGACCTGTATGACGAAATGCCTGAACGAGGTTAGGGATGATTATTGGGGAAAGGAGATTGAGACCGCGGCCCCAATTAGGGCTTTCGTGTCCGATCTTCTTCGGGAGCTTTTTCAAGAGTTGTGTCGGTTGCTTAAATAGTACCCAATAAAAAAATAAATAAATAAATTAGTTACCTCTCTGGCTCTGCAACATATCAAATGAAATACTCCCAAAGACTAAATTAGGGTTTGGAGACGTTTGGAATAAAAAAGCAAATGAAGGAACAATTTGATACCACTAGTAAAGTGTGAACTCACCGGAATACATTTAATTTTAAGAGGTATAAGAATCACTAACAAAATTAGCACAATATTCACTTCAGGCGCATGGAATATGAATGCATTTCATATTTCATAATTATTTTATAAGGTAATGATTATTACTCCCGTCTCCGTATTATAAATTTTGGAAATTTGTAGACCTCAAAAGAAAGTGACAATTTTTCATGAGAATTTAATTTTATTATTTCCTCCCCTCATTATTTATCATGATTTTGCATCTCTGCAAGTGCCCTAAACTTACATTTTAGAATCTTCATTTTGATCTCATGCCAAGACTTGAATGATGGTGACCCTCAGTGATAATGCTGCACTTTGCAAGTCCATAGGTTGGAATGAAGAAAACATTATCAAATAAAGGAAAGACACCAAAGAAAACATCCATGAGTTGTGAGGGATATATTGCCACAATCAAGAAAATTCAAAATTTGAGTATACACCACTTTGTTCAATAAAAAGATTTATTGGAGAAATCAAATCATTACCATTACAAAATACTACATGAGCTCGTAAGATGCTATTCATCGTGCATCGGGATCTCTGACAATTGACAAAATCATAAATGCAAGGACTAAGGCTGTCTTAAGGGCTGGGGCAACATCAAAATTCAAATAATCTGAATCGATCTTATGCTTCAACAGCCACCTTCTTCTCAGGCTTATCTTTCTTTTGTGTTTTTGAGACTCTAGCCTTCTCTGGCTTCTCAATTCCCTCTATGTCTGTTATCCTTAACTTAGTTAATTCCTGACATGGGGTAGAGAATTTTTAAGAGTCAGGAGAAACTGCTGCATTTTGTATTGGGCAATTGACGAAGAAAATAAGCCAAAGCAGGGGACGAAACAGGACAACCAACATCAGGGCAGGAAATTTCTAGACATTCAATATCATTTCATTACCTGTCTATGGCCCTTTGTTCTTCTATAGTTCTTTCTTCTCTTTTTCTTGAATATGATCACTCTTGCATCTAAAGCCTGCAAGGAGATGGAATTATCTTAAATATGATCACTTTGGCAGATAACAGGGAAGGAATTTGTTTCAGTTTGAAAAAATTGTAGCTAAAACAATCACAGTATAGCTTACAGATATTTAATTCATTGAAAGTGAACTCGTGTTCTGCTCAGAACAATTCAAGCTGACACTATTCCAGCTTATAGTTCTATAATCAAGTTAAGGTACGGTCAAAAGTTACACATAGCAAAATTTCAAAGCCAGCAAAAGAGAGCAGTGTCTGAATTGGTACTTAATGGAGCATAAGTAGCAACTTTGTTGCTTAATTTGATCGTATATTTGAAGGTATGGGCGTATAGTCAAGAATTACTTTAATTAAAAAATAACAAATAATCAAGCCTATAAGTAACAGTCAATCTTAAATTATCTTACGTGCTCCTCAACAATAGCATGAACAGCTGCATCTGGCAAAATTGGCCGACCAATAATTGTCTGTGTCTTTGAACCTAGCATAAGGACCTTATTTAGAATCAACTGCAAAAAATAAAACCACAAATGTCAGTCCAAGCAGCATCCATCAAAGTTCACATGCATAACTAACATCACTTACCAATTACCACTAACAGGACAAATATATATTTTTAATGAACATCATAGATGTTGAATAGATACCAAAACTGCTGAATTTTTATCAATCTTAATGAACATAAGCACCAACAACTACACATGGTGAATTTCAAAACAAAGTTACTTGGATGATAAACACTCACTTATCTATTATTTATGTAAGCCATACAATGCATTCTGAATCTTGATTTGTAACACACACAATCTGTGTTGAACAAATAGTTCGATGATAGATTGTCAATGCCACCTTAACGGTTTTCTGTAAAACAGCCACACTGGACATTGTTTTTAAACACATGAACGTGAAAGTACAGCTATAGAATACACTGTCTCGCAGATAATTTAAGGACACCAACATTTAAGGCCTAATCCTATTGATGAGATGCTAACTCAAAACTTCCTGGACTTGATTTTCTTCATTTTGCTCAGTATAAAAGAAATAGATAGACAGAATAAACCCAAAAAGATAGCACAACAGGCCTTTGAGATGGTTCAAACTACAATTTATGAAATGATTTCAATTTTATGGCATGAAGCATTCAATTTCTGTACCCATGAAGTATCGTCTGAAATCACACATCCATAAAAAAGATGGAACATCAGAAAGATGGCTTCAGTGGTCTAAATGTCTAACCAACAATATAAGTAATTATCATTCACTATAATAAAAGTTAGATGCCAGAAAGTCGTCAAATTTAGAAACAAGCAATTTATTTCTTAAGGTAATCGGAAAATTTTAATTCAGTAATAAGCTCGAGAAATGCAACACTGACCTTGTCATTGATATCGCAGTGCTTCAACCTCTCGGTGTAAATTGCATCCCCATTACACACCTTGAATTGATGAGATCCAATCTAAACATTTCACGCGAAAGGGCAAAATCCAAAAGACGGGAACACACAACCATTAAATCAACGTTCGATATTTTAACCTTACTGAAACAAAATTCCGAAAAACAAATGGGTCTTCACCTGAACAACTGCAAATACAGGCTCATACGATTTGACAACTTGATCCGATTCCTGAAGCGGACCAACAACTTGATACCCGATCTCAGCAGCTTCTGTTTCTTTATCCTCAGGCGATACAACGACATTCTCCCCGATTTCCTCTTCTTCTCTCTCGTCATCGTCATCACCTCCATCGTCGTCGTCATCATCTTCATCTTCATCGGTGGGCCTCGAACAAAAATGCCGCGAGAATATAGCAGATTGCGTATAAACGTTTACATCGGTGTGGAAAACATTCAACCTCTGCTTCGACGCCGAGATTTGGCCCAACCACTGCGCAGATGTAGGTTTTACCGTCTGGGGAAATGGGGTTAGTGTTCTAACCGATTGAAGACAACGCGTTAGGGTTTGAAAACATCGTCGATTCGCCATTGATGCTTGTGCTTTTCTTCAGCAGGGTTTTTGAGTGAAGGGTGAAATTGAATCTAGGGTTTATACCGAATGGCGATTAATTTTCTATTTTAACAAAGTCGCTTTTATACAATAGCGATTTCAGTGTTATTTTTTATCTGTTGAAAGGTGAAATGTGAAATAGCAGTTTAACCCCAAAATTCAAAGATTTTGGAAATTGCCCTAAAATTAAGGAAAATACACATAACCCCAATAATATAAACTTATCAACATTGAATGGCTTTGAAGTTTGAAGGCACACCACAGATCCAGTTTTGGAACATGAATTTTTATTTTATATACTTCCCCATTCTTTTTTATACGTCATTCAACAAATATATATTTCTATTATTGCAAAATAGTTATTCATTTTTCATTTTTGGCTTTGGGGTAAAAATAGTGGTTTCATTCCTTTTTTTTCCTTTTTCTCTTCACCGTTACAAAAATATTACTTCCTCCATTTCATAAAAAGTTGCAACATTTTCCTCTTTGGAATATTTCCTAATAGTTGCAGCATTAACTTTTTTTAAAATTCTTTTTTAATTTCAACTAATAAAATATTGTTATTTTTTCTCTCCACCATTGCTAAAACCCACAATTCTCCCTCCATCCACTACTTCTTTATCATCTTTTCACTTTTTCTTAAATCCTGTCAAAAGTAAGTATTACATAATTTACGAAATGAAAGAAGTATATTTTTTTTGTTTTTTACATTAATAAAAATTTCATTTCTCTTCCTTCCTTAGAGCAATTACAATGGTTACAAATTTTTGAATTATAACTCAAGAATTCATCATCACCGTTGCAAAAAAATGAGTTCAAATTTATTGGCTTGAACTCAGTTAATGTGTGGGTCTCGTAGAAACCCATACATAAAATTATAAAAAAAAATTTGC
>MAYD01547107.1:0-10698 GCA_001909325.1 Ruellia speciosa
ACGCGGTGGATCCCTTGCTCAGAGGCGGCTGACCCCCGTGTTTTATTTATTTCAGGTACGCATGATGAGCATGACGGGTCAGGCTGAGAGCATTGTAGTTAGGCTGTTTCCTTTACGTTTCTACCGTTATGTTTTGTGACTCCGTGACTTGTATCGTAGTTTATTTCTGTCAGTAGGCGGTGGACGTGCGATGAACTATGTATTACGCTTCCGTTGTTTGTATTTGACTACGTGTTTCAGTATGATCTATTTGTTATCGTTTTCCTTATCCGAAATTACTTAATTCCAGAATTTGGAACCCTTCTGTGTTTACTTGTCAACGTGATTTTATTTACCTGCCTTGTGTTGGCGAGCCTAGGTTAACTGGCCACGAGCCTAGGTTAGTCAATACGGCATGGCGCACCCACGGTGCGACGTGGGGGCGTTACATGTGGAATTATTCCAGAATTTGAAGATAATCAGAAAAAGAAAAAGTTTCTACATAATGCTAAAGATTATTTTTGGAAAGTACCGTTTCTTTATCGAATTTGTGCCGACCAAGTCGTTAGGCGTTGTGTAACCAAACGTGAAGCATTAGAAATTGTTAAGCGATGTCATGAAAGCCCGTATGGAGGCCATCATGGAGCAAATCGCATCGCATTCAAAGTTTTGGAGAGCGGATTTTATTGGCCAACCATATATGCTGATGCGCAAACATTTGTGAAGGCTTGTGACCGATGCCAAAGGACAGGAAACATTTCCAAGAGGGAAGAGATGCCACAACAGAAAATCCAAGTACTTGAACTATTCGACTGTTGGGGTATCGACTTTATGGGACCGTTTCCATCATTGCACAATAACAAATACATCCTAGTTGCGGTGGACTACGTATCAAAATGGGCTGAAGCAGTAGTATTACCCACGTGTGAGGCAAAACATGTCGTGAAATTTTTAAGGAAAAATATTTTTACACGATTTGGTATTCCCCACTGTATAACCTCTGATAATGGATCACATTTTATTAATCAAACATTTAAAAATGTGATAAAAATTAACGGGATTCATCACAAGGTTGCTACGCCATACCATCCACAAACCAGTGGCCAAGTTGAGATAACAAACAAAGAGATCAAGCACATTCTCGAGGTAACAGTAGGCAAATCAAGGAAGGATTAGGCAGCCAAGCTGGATGAGGCTCTTTGGGCGTATAGAACAGCTTACAAGACTCCAATCGGTACATCTAGTACAAGTTAGTGTTCGGGAAAGCTTGTCATCTACCCCTAGAACTCGAGTACAAAACCTTCTGGGCACTAAGAGTGTTGAACTTCGATCTTGACAAGAGCCAGAGAAATAGGATGTTTGATTTGAATGAGTTGGATGAATTTAGGCTTCACGCATATGAAAATGCTGATATATACAAGGAAAGAACCAAGAGGCTGTACGATAAAAAGATTAAACCTGAACAATTTGAGAAGGGCCAGTGGATTCTACTGTATAATTCCCGTTTGAAGCTTTTTCCAGGGAAACTGAAGTCAAGGTGGGATGGACCATTCCAAGTTGTTAAAGTTTATCCATCCGGTGCAGTAAGGTTAAAATCAAAAAGCGGAGAATTCACTGTAAATGGGCAAAGGCTGAAGGTTTATTTGGGACAGATAGATCGGGAAGAAATCAATTTAGAGCTGAAAGAGCCGGAAAATTCGAGCTGAAAATGTCTGGTTGTAGACTATAAATACAAGCGCTTGCGGGAGGCAACCCAGTTTTTTTTTATTTTAATCTGCCTTTTGTCGTGTGTTTTTTAGGTTTGTGTGCCTTTGTGTGTTGTTTTGATTTACAGATTAGGTGTGTGCTGGTTTTCCTGTTTAATTATTCTGTAATTATTCTGAGAGCTTCACTGGAAAATTAACTAAACATTTAGAACTGTTTCCAGCTCTAAATGTGATGATGTTGATTTTTATTATCTCAAAGGAATTTGATGCGAATACCTTCTTTTGCAGAATTAACATTGAAGAGAAATATCCAAGAGGACATCAAGGAAATGAAAACTCAACATCAAGGTTGAAGAGGAACAAATTCAGGAAATCCAGGTTCTTCAAAAGTTTTATTTTATAATCTGTATAATCTATTGGGAGTAAGAATTTATTAGTTGTAAAAGATTATGAAATAAAATTCTACTCCTAATGAATTATATGGGTTATGAATTTTAGGAATTACTCTGCTTAGATTTAACAAATTTAGAAATCAATTTCTGAAGGCTAAAGTCCTACCTTCTGTGGATTTTAATTTTTGGACTATTAATTTCTAGAAGTGTTAATTAAATAATTGCACAACTAGTAAACTTAAATTGGTTACTTTAATTTTAGTCGTGCATAATAGCGTGATCGATCGAGTTGAAATTTACTGACCATGTATTTCTAAGGACTTAAAATTTATGGGTTAAACCATAGATTTTAAATCTAAAGTGCAATTATTAGATCTACAGTGAGCAGAATAAGTCCTAAAAATGATCTCGAGTAGTATTGGACAGAATGTTGAAAATCGAGAGGATGTGTTTATAAGACTAAGTGTGGGACCCATTGATCAAGTTCTGGAACGCTTCTGGAGCAAGGGAAATACATTTTTAACTTCAGGAAAAGGACTGCGAGTATTATCATAACACAACGAGAGTTCTGATTTCTTGCGGAAGTTTCAAAATTTTCGCCACCGCGAGAATTTTCAGTCTCACTAAGCACTGCGAGTATTTTTCTTATGAAAATCTCGCTGTAATTCCGCCAAAGACACGAAAATCGCCATGGCAAGAATTTTGAAATTCAAAATTAAATCATGTGACGCCTCATTGCGACTATTGAGGTTCCAGTGTCCTTTTTAACCCTAGATCTGTGGGTTACTTTTCATTTACCACACTGAAAACTTTTACACTGCCATTTTCTCTCATTGTTCTACACTGTTCATCGTCGTCTTCAAAGGTTTATTCTACTGAGTTTCTTGTCTTCAATCTCAAGCCGATTAAAAGCCCGGAATCATGTCTCCAAGTAAAAAGGATGAGTACAGGTATATTGTTAATCGGTTTGTTTTTTCTTACTTTCGCGATTCTTATAGAAGACAGAAAAATTTCGAACTTGATGTTAAGCTCGAAATGGGTATTAGTTGTTTGATATCTATGATTTGGAAACCTAGGAATCTATTTTCATCAGTATTGCTGTATTATTGTTAAGGAAATCACGAATTGAAGAATTTCTGGAACTGAAACCCATTTTCTTCGCATGTGTTGGTTCTAGATGACGATGAACTTGAAATACGTGATTTCGTCCTTGGAAGTCAATAGTGGATCGATTTTGGAAGAAAAATTGAGATTTGAGCATGTTTGGTTGAGGTAGACGAACAGTCACTTGAAATTCTTTGTTCTCATTTTACTCTGATTATGGGTTGAACTTGGATCGGTTTGGTTGATGAATTTCTGGATGTTGGATTGCAATTGTGTGCATCATTAAATGTTGCGAGTTTGTAGGATTTCAATTAAGTCTTACTTGACTGAGAATTTCAGAGTGTGTTCTGCACCGAATCTTGTTCTTCGTGGTTAACACATTTTGAAAATGTGTGATCAAATCAAAGAATGTGGTTGATTCTCATGAATTTCAGTTGCTGGAAATGCATGTTTACTAAGAATTTGATTTGTTGGTTCTGAAATTTGGATGTGGATCTGCGTAGGGATGCTTTATTGATTAAACATCCTGTTTCATAGTGCATTATGAATTTTTTTTCCTTAAAAGGGATTTTGAGAAAAAAAGAATTGCTTTGAAACTATGTACAGGACGTTTCTGCTTTGGAAGTATTAGAAAGCTTGATTTTGAAAACGACTTCTCTTGTGTTCCCTTTTGCACATTTTAGAAGTTGATTATTGATCCTTGTTGGGTGATTTACACAGCATGTGATTCTAAAGGAAACATCAATTGAAATCCTACAATCATGTTCCGAATTCAAATATGTTTTTGGAATCTGTTGTGCCTTTGAAATTAGCAGAATATTATGATCTTTTTTATTGATGGACACTAGAGACTGTTATTATGTGAGCAAATCTGCAAATTTTGAATGAATATAATGTACTCTGTTTCTGTTACTGCAAGCCATGTTTGAAACATTGCAGGAAGAAGTGCATGAGATTGTTGAAATTGCTTTAACTAAACAATTGGGCCACCTGAAATTGGGCCTAGTTGCTTACTTAAAATGGGCTTACAAAGGATAATGGGCCAGTCATGTGAATGCTTTATTTTGTTCTGGACTGGGACTGTGAGCTAACTTGAATATTTGACAGTCCAATTATGAACATTTGTCCGAAATTTGTGCAGCATGTTTTTAAACTTGAGACTTGCTATAATAAAAGTGAACCTAATCCAATAAGAATCCACTGGATTCTTGGACTTAATGCTGCGGACTTAATGAAAATTTGGATTGAATAAAAATTAATCCATCTGCCATTGGGATTAATTCAAATTTATAATTCCTTCAAAATTTTTATTGTTAAGTCCAAATATTCTACTGAAATGATATTAATTCGATTAAAATGTGGATATTATAGTTGAAATATTAAACCACCGACAATGGGGTTTAATAAATATATTATGTTGGAATAAATTTTTATGGCTATACTTTTGTCGAATAAATGTTTTTAAAAAGCCAATATTTTTATTTTGTTCCAACGGCACCACATTTTATTCTAATTCATTCATTAAATTACGTTCACATTTAGAGTAGTAAAACTCTAAATGTGAGGATGTTGATTTGAGGAAATTTATTAATCTTGTGTTGATTTTCTTTACATGACATCCTATGTTACACAAGAAAATGTTGACAAGAAAGTCACAAGCATGGAGAAAATTTGTAATGCATTTGCTAATGTTGGACTTGTTATTACTGAAGAACTTACACTGCCACAGTACTTCCAAGAAAGAGACCTCTACATTTATTCTGACCGTCTGGAGCAATATCAAAGAAAGATTCATTTAAGGTGGATGCATGCACTGCAGGAGAAGCAGTTCTGGAATAACGAAAGGGAGAGTTATGGTGAAAAAGAAAAATATCTACCAAGGCCTGTGAAGGTGGAGAGGATGCAGTATCGTATAAGGGAGCTAAGGCAGGCATGTAGGGCCGAGGTTCTGGATTATTTGAGAGGCGCCAGCCTGAATTTGCCACCAATTGAGTTGACCAAAGAGGTTGGTCCCGATGTACTGCAGCAGCTTGAGTGCAAGCATATTAAGTTGGACGACCTTGATCTCTCAGTCAATTGTGATATCAGTTTACTGCTACCTTTTTATGCACCCAAAAAGTTCCTTGTTGGCAAAGGCCCGATTAAACAAAGGCACATGGTAATTACAGCTAGGGAAAAGTGGGAGAAGCTATGCGAAAATTTTGCGAAAGATTGGAAAAGCCTAGTAGACCCAAAAAGAAACCTGTCACCTAAGATGCTAAAAGGTCAAGTCCAGAGAACAAGAAATCAGTGGTACAAAGATATGGAGTTGTGGAGTAAGCAGCCTGAGCTGTTATTTAGACGGTCATTTCCTGCAAAGCCAAAACCACCACCACCAGCACCTTTATCTCCACCAACAAAAGATCAGCAAGTCCAAATCAGAAGTATGACTAGAAAACAGAGGCCTAAAGAAAACAAAAACAGCAAGATTGCTTCATATTTTACAAGCAGCTATGTTCCAAAACAATCGAGGCCGAGGAAGAGGGTGAAAACATGTGGGAAATCTGTGGAAGAAGAGGCATTTCCTATCGCAGTGCCAAATCCAAATTTTTACATTGCACCATTAATGTCAAGAGATATAATAGCTGCGATGATACCGTTGTCGGACTTATCTGGAGGTTTAAAGCACCTTACTAAAAGGCAGCAAGGAAATTTTCAGGAATTCCTTCGTTTAGAAATTGCATTTATAGTGAGCAGGGCGATGAAGCTGGACGAATGGATGCAGGTTCTTAGAAACAAGGAAGATAGGTCATACACCGAAGCAGATCAAAATGAAATGGTCTTTGGACTTTGCAAAGGGCTAGACGAATGTATCAAGGTTTGGACTGAAAACGGGAACGCAAAAATTATTGGCAAGAAATCAATGAAAGCAAAAAATGCCAAGGAAGATGATAATAGGAGAAGAATGAGAATTCGAGAGGAATTAAGGATAAACCATCCCCAATTATTTGAGGAGAGAACATCTCATGAAGAAGTTGTTGAAGCACAATGTAAAGAAGCTGCTGAATCTGTCAGCAGTACAATTGGAAGAATGAGAAAATTGAGGGATGAACCGGATGATCTTGATGAAGAAATTGACCATCATAATGCTGATGTCCCTACTATACAAGAGTTTTATAGTGAACTCTATGGTGATGTGAATGTGAATCTTCCAGAAAATATGGCTACTGAGGATCATATTACCAATAGTCGAGAGCCAGAAACTGTTGCAGAGGAAGTCCAGCAATCAGAAACAAATATTCAGCAGACTGATGTGCAACAGGATGAAATTCCAGAAATAATAACTACTGTAGTTACTAACGGCTGTGGTACAACTGAAAAAGAAGCAGCCGCTGCTAATAAGGAACAGAATGAGGATGAAGATAAATCAAAATTGACATTTCTAAAACGGGTAGAGAAAGAACTGAGAAGAGAGTTAAAAGAAGCCATTGAAAATGAAAATAAAATTGAGGAAGCTCGGGCAGCGGGAAAATTTGCATTGCAAGAGCCTATGGAGAGACCCTGCAGAAAAATGGATGAGGAGAAAAAGAAATTGGAAAGAGCCGCCAAAAGCAGAAGAAAAGGCAAGGCTAAGTGTGGAGTGAACCAGAAGGATGTGGAAACCTGGTATAAAAAAAAGGATCACAAAGAAACAAGACCTCAAGCTATTGTCACAGGACTTGAGGAAAATGAAAAAGAAAGGATTGCTTGGATGAGATACCAACAATCAATGGCAAGAATAGAGCAATCAGGAATAAAGAGTTCAGAAGGATTTGCGAAAGAGAGAGTGATGACTGTTGGAGCCTTATTTGACAATAGAGGGGTTCGAATTGAGCCAGAGCCAATAAAAGATTTGGTGCTGTATACTGGAGGCATAAGGATGGAACCGGAAGTCGAGAATGTTGAACAACATGGTGATCCATCGCAAAAACCGACCATTGAGGTGAATATGCAACCGGACCTAGTGCCGGTTTTTAGTGCTCAACCATTCTCTGATACCACTAAAGGATCTGGACCTTATGTGCCAAGCACTGAACCGTCTTGCCAAACCAGTCATGTCCCTCAAGCTATTTTATTACTGGAATACTATCAAACAGAAAAACCCACGGCTGAACCACTTCTGGCTGAAGGGGTAAATAATATACCTGCTCCTGCTGTAATACCCCGTATTATTAAACCGGAATTAATTTATTTAAATTTTAAACCGGATTAATTTATCAGATTAAATTGGCCTGATTTAAATTAGTGGGATTTATTCATTTATTTAAGATAATCAAAATCAATTAATTCAGCAGGCGACGTATAGTAATAACACTTAGAATTTAATTCAGATAAGTCAGATTACACGATTTCACGATTCCACATTCCATATTCCGAAATTCCGATTTCACGATTTCTGGTGGGGCCCAGCAAGATTAAACATTCAAAATATGGATTGAAGACAACATCTCGATTTCATCGAGATATCGGAATGCTCGGAAATTGATTCGGATTATCGGACAGCATTCAGATTCCAATCAAGATATCGCTTCATTCATTCATTATCAATTCAATACTCATTCCGATATTACCAGAATGCCACTCGAGCAGATTCCGAATTTTCCAATTTCTATCCGAGCAATTCTTTTTCCTATTTCGAGCACAATCGGATATTCCGATTATTCCCCTCCATAATCGAGATATCTCATTCCCATTCTATTACCTTGATCTTATTAGTATTATTATTATTATTATTTCTGAATATTTCTCCTATAAATACCCACACTTCATCACTTAGGGTTTTTACATTCACTTTCATTTCCAGCCTTCTGCAAACACCATTTCCTTCAGGTATTTTTCTTTATTTTCATCTTGTCATTTTGTTTATTTTATGTTATGCTATACCACCATGAACATCATTCACTTAATGTTTTAGCATGTACATTTTAATCTATTTAGAATTTATTTAGCATTATTCAAACCCTCATTTTCATTGTTATTTCCATATGGTTTGATAAACCATTTTCTTGTGTTCTATAAATCGGGAAATATCATTTTTAAGCTATTAAAGGCTTTGTCACCTAGGATAAACATGCATTCTACATGTTATGATTTTCAATATGGATCTAATGACCATTTTTACAAGAACTGGATGAATAATCTTTCAAGTGTTCTTCATATTTGTTATCTGCATATTCAAATTGTAATGAGACAAATTTCTCACGTCATGGCACTGTGCATCTTGTTTAAACCGTACGTACCCCCACTGCTTTAAATTAATTGCATGCAGATTGACAGATTAAATCCCATTGGTTGAAATATAGTAGTAAAAAGGGAATCTCGAGAGACTTATTATAATTCTGAATCAGTATCACAATTGCATCTCGAATTCACCCTCATTATCCGATTCCACAATATCGGATTGGCCTTGTGACTTGAATTATTAATTGAATTCCCACACTATCCGATCATTACGCGATCACTATCCGATTTCTCGAGCATCACTAAATCACATCATCATCACTATCTGAATATCATGACCCCATTTCGAATTCTGCCTTATCCGATTAATATACTTCATTCCCCCATTCCGATCAATTGGGCTCTTATTTTCTAAATCGGATTATTCCTTTTGGGCTAGACTCTTCTTAATATTTTTCAAATGGGCTTTTAAACTTAAAAATGATCCAACCCACTTAATTAATTATTTGGGTGGATGCATGATTAATTCTATCCAAGTCCTTTGAGACTAATCATTCCGGAAATTATTTAGGCTCTTCCATTATTTAAGATTCGCGGCTTAGGATCGTTGTGTGTGGATTTTATTACAAGAAGGCATTATCGAGACTGTTGATAAATGTATGGTTTACATACATTGGGCACCCATAAGACCCACTTATTATTGGAGCACCGATTTTCATTCGGTCCGGTAAATTAATACTGTCTTTAATTCATTCTTATTCCGTCATTTAATTATTATGATTGTTGATAAATCCTTATTGGATTATTTGTGTTATTAATTGTCATCCACTTACATAATACACCTCGCATGTAATTTGATTTTGCATGAAAAATACTAAGCCTACCAAATAATGATCAAGGCTTACCCATATCCTTGTATCGATTTGAACTTGGCAAAAACCAAAAATAATTATACGATTAAATGATTGAACCCTAATACATTCTTTAAAATATGTAAGTACGTAAAGTGAAATTCGGAGTGGATCGGTTGGATGCTTTGGAATGATCACCCTAAGCTTTTGTTTCGGGATTTATAGTAAAGTAAGCTCTCTACTTCCTTTGTGTGCACTGTTCTACTCATCGGGGGTAGCACCCCTTACATGAGGTTTACCGGTAATTTAATGATAGTTTTTGAGTGTGAACCCTCGAATGCGGTTCCTCTCCTTTTTATGTCGATGGAGACGACTTGGGTCACAATGTGTTGTTTAGGAGATACCATCCACACGTGATTTGATTGTTGATATTGATTATTTGTATCCACTCTAAGATGTCTGTATTCCCGTGCTTGTGGAGCCCGCTAAGTGGGGATTACCTGCATTGTAGCCAACGTGAGCACGCAAAGGTAATGTCCTGAGTTGTGCCGCAAGTAGACGCGCATGGAGGCGGACATTAACCATACGTACCTTGACTTGGTTAGTAGTCCCAAGAGGATGTATGGCACCGCGTACCCGAAGTAACTGTGGACCCGGTGTTGCTTGTTGCATATCTTCGAAAGCATGATTTAAACTGCTCATATGATTCTTAAAATCGAGCATTTCATTTCATCTTTTACAACTTATATCTGTTGCATTGACTGACCCCGACGGTGGTATATTGGAGATATTGCCTCGGCGTCTCACGCTCATGATAGTGCATTATGATGGTCGTGTGCATTCCATACTTAGTCTCATGACTATCGATGCTATTGTTGCATCTTCAGGTGAAGCGAACGTCTTTGAGGATATCCCTCCGGCGTATTAAGGGACGTGCCAATACCCGTGGGTTTGTTAGGTCGAGAGAACCTTTTGGGACTTATTCTTCCTATGTGATTTATTTATTCACTCGAACCTTATTTATTGCTTTCAATTAACAGCTTGTTCTGGCCGTGTCTCAGACGAGACTTGCTAATCTTCATACCAGATGTTGTAATCAAACTCTGTTAGACCTTCTATGCTAATGTGTCTTATTGTTGTTCCAAGTATGCTAAGCTGTGATCTGAGGGGACCTTGTTTCCTGAAAATCCAGTGTACTCTGATAGGATTAGATTACGTTTAGCCTGAGCACCGAGCTTATATGGGGATTAGGCCCTAGATTCCGGTATAAGTTAGGTGTGGCGGTGACGTGTCCGGTTTATGGGAATCGGCTCGTTACAAGTTTGTATCAGAGCGTATGTGCTCTAGTACTTGGAATAAAATTTGAAACCCAACGTGTTATGTGCAATAAAATTTTGTCTAGACTTATAGAGAGAGCGGGGGTTCTAGATTATAGGACCTTTTCTTTTCTTCTATGGTTGATGAATG
>MAYD01547129.1:0-10624 GCA_001909325.1 Ruellia speciosa
TTTTCCAATTTGAAAATTATATCAGTAATTAAATTTGTAACGCTTCAAAAATTTAATATATTTTTGAAACACCACTATCATACTAGTTAATCTAAACTAGTAACCAATTAGCTTAGACTCATTAGTATAAGATTGAGTAATTAGATAAATAAGTCAAAAAAATGTTCAATACCATTAATTAAGTCATTTATGCCCAGAAAGCGATAAGAAAGAAATAGAAAACTATCAATCACATAATATCAATAATGCCACAAGGCAACATAATGTAGCTCGTGATCATGTCTAATCATCAATGTCATGCTATGGCCACCAATCCGTATAAAAGAAACATACAATTCTTAATGGCTTATTTGACCACTAACAATACACAGGAATCATAAATATAATCAACATGTTTCATGTCTCATAATCCCACATCCTCAACAAAAGTCTTTAGACAAAAATATGGCAGAGTCGCACAAGCATGAAGATAATGCAATCCAAACTAAGGTGTGGCTCTCAAACCCAACCCCAAATGATGCTCAAGCAACCGCATCTCCAGGAGGATCTAAAGAATGGGAAATGAAATAGGATAAGATGAATATTGAGTAAGAAGAAAGGAAGCAGAGGAACACGGGGTAAATGATAATATAAATAATGACAAGATAAGGAAACCAGTAAGCATTAAACTGTCTCATGGTGCTTTAACCACAACATACACAATATACAAGATGCATGAATCTAGAATACAATCACCTATCCTAAGAGCCATGCAAGTTCTATGCGTCCCTACATACATATGGTGCCACTATGTTCAAAGCTAAGTATAACACATATTCCCAATGGTACCATGCTTAAGGCCAGATATCTTCGCTATGCTCAAGACAAGGTGGTAAAATCCATCATCGCCATACTCAGGGCCAGGTGGAAGAACTTATAGACAAGGTCATACAGTGGCTTGCCAAATCCCAATACTAACACATGCTCATCAATCTCGTGCCGACAAGTCATGCATAACCAAGCAATTCCATCTCACGTAGATCAATCCTATGAAATAACAACTAGATTAACACTAGGTTCACATACTCAGGTTACTAGCCTAACTACATATCCAAGTAGTTCATTTAGGCTAACTAATTAACAAGAAGGCATAATAAGCATAAACACCCAAACATGGGAATTTCCCATTAAAGTTATCCTATCCCTTGCCTCAATTCAATGATGGCTAGCTCCTTTAAATCCGAGTCCAAGTCCCAATTCCTTCAAATTTTCCCAATCATAATATCTTAGATTCAACAATCATCCACTAATTCCATTTAACAACCTAACCAGGGTTTTCAACAATCATAGAGAAATATAACAACAACGAAGACTTGCCAGTTTAAATGACGTTCCAAGCCACCAAATTGACTTTCAAAGTCTAGCTTCTGAAAATGCCCTATTAAATTCAATACCTAGGTTCAAAATTAAAATTAACCCAAATTCAACAATCAAACAAGATTTCCAACAATCAAAATGAGGGCGTACCAATAAAACAAGTCCCCAAGCTCAATCAATCCATTTCAAGACTTAAATCCCGCAAAATCACCCAAAATCCAATTAACCTAAGCTTAACAAAATCTAAATAACGCTAAATTACTATTTCCATCCATGGAATTCAACAAATTGGGAAGATTAAAGAGACAATAAGCACAATTCTTACCTCCCAAAAGTTGCCAAAAGCCCAAGCTTTCACTTCCCAAGAATTCCCAAGCTTTTCTCCTTTAAAATTGCCCAAATGGAGGGAAAAGAGATGATTTCCACAAGCCAAAAGCCACAAAATATATTCTAACCTCATTTTGAACCTTCCTAAATTCCCTCAATATTCCACTGAGGAGATGGCTTGAACTTCTATAGGATTATGATATTTAATATTAACTATGTGGAAGGAAAAGCAAACAGTGTGACTGATGCCCTACGTAAGGAGGAGTTTAGAGAGCTTAAGATTGAGCTCATTCTTTTTGGTATCGTGGGACAATGTCTAATGCCATGGTTGCATGCCCTTTTTCGATTGAGGAGATTTCTTCCGGACATTTGGGAGACATGGAGATGGCAGAGTTGATGGTGAAAATACAGTCATGTTGAGCTCCTAAATTTCATGTGGATGCCCGAGGTATCATTTGTTGTGGGGATAAATTGTGTGCGGCAGCCAATAGGGAGGACTTAAAGAGGACGATTCTAGAAGAGGCACATGGTACACCTTATTCAATACACCCTAGTATGACAAAGATGCAAAAGGATTTACAACAAGGGCACTATTGAAATAACATGAAGAAGGAAGTAGCTGACTTTGTGGCCAAGTGTACCACCTGTCAGAGGGTGAAGGTAATGCACATGTGGCCTATGGGGTTGTTGCAACCATTGAAGATCCTCGAGTTGAAATGGGAATCAATTGTGATGGATTTCATGATGGAGATGCGTCAAAGTAGGCGCCGAATGGATACCATATGGCTAACGGTCGATAGTTTGATGAAAAGTTTAGTCCTTGTACCTATGCAACTAAACTGGAGCATAGAGTAGCTGAACAGAGTGTATATTCAGCAGACGATTGAGATTTGGGATACCAAAGGACATCGTGTTAGACAGGGATTCCCAATTTCTATTACAATTTTTAGAAAGATGTCCAGAAGGCTTTTGGAACTTGTATTAGTATAAGCATTGAATGACATCCTTAGTCGGATAAACAGATTGAGAGGACGATCTATACATTGGAGGACAAGTTGAGGAAATATATATTGAATTTCCAGGATAGTTGGGAGGACCAGTTGAATCTGGTTGAATTTTTATATATACAGTTACCACTCGAGTATTGGGATGGCTCCATTCGAGGTACTGTATAGGCTTAAGTGCCGTATACCTATTTATTACTGAGAAGATCATGATGAGACTGGATTTGATTGAGTAGACTATGAAGATAATCCGTATGATCTGGGTCAAAATGAAAGAGGTGCAAGATAGACAGAAGAGTTATATTAATGTCCGATTCTGAGATGCATAATTTAAGGTTGGGGTCTGAGTGTTGATGAGAGTCTCGTCTATAAAAAGCTGTAAGACGATTTGAAAAGAAAGGAAAGTTGAGCCCTCAATATATGGGGCTGTGTAAGATCATGTAGAGAGTCAGGAAATTAGCGTATCTATAACACCCTGACTTTCATTCATCGGAAGTGTCACCACGACACCCCTTCTAAGGGATAGCGCTACTATGATGATCGCCTAAACCAGTTAAGGCTAAATCTCAGTGAAACACTAGATGACCTAATCAGAGAACATCAAACTAAAAAAAGCTTATTTCCTTAGATCGTATTGCTCTAGATAAGTTTCTTACACATGCATTGGTTCTATGTTATCAAATAAATTGCTGAATAAAGATAACATGAAAGTAGGTCAAAAACTGCTAAATTTCCTAACCAGGGCAGCCATTTAGTATAAGCTGTATCAAATAAAATAGGATTTAAATGAGAAAGTATGGACAATTATAATCAAAGTTAGATAACCAGAAAAAATAATTAATGATGTCCAGTTATCTCACAAAAATTAATGGATGACTCATCCCTATTCCCATATGCTCCTTCAAGAAGATTGTACGCACCGTCCAAACCTACACTTATACCATAACAATAGTACTATTAGCATAAATGCTAAGTAACAAATAAGACATTTAGTCATGCAAATAAGCATGCAAGTGTTTTCTCAAATCAAATGTTATGCCAAAGAGAAATTTTTCCCCTAAGGAGACTATTCCTGCCAGGGTGTCTCAAAGAAATAATTTTAAAGTCGAAAATCATTTTAAATATATTTTCTCCATAGAAAATAGATTTTGACTATTTAAGCCGAACTAATAATTGTAAAATATTGATACCAACACCAATATTAATATTAAGAGTGAAAACAGAATTTTCCAAATGCACATCCATACTATGAGTTTCTAGTAACCCCAAGATGTGTTTATCCTATTTGCCATCCAGAATAAATAAGTGAGGTAATCGGAAGGAATCACCCTTCCTCGAATCCCACTCGTACTAATTTACTCGGGATAGAATGCTTTCTCCGTCTTAGAACCAACAGAGGTTAAAAGAGCAGTGCTCATCTGAAGTTCATCTCTGGCCTAATACAACATACTCAACCTACTAGTAAACCTTTAAAGAGTACCTAGCTCATAAAGTAGACAATTATTTGAGACTAAAGATGAGAATAAATAAACAGGAGACAGTTTATCAATTGATTGAGTTTGTATCGCCAGGAGGCAGTCTATGGATTTGATTGAATCTGTACCACCAAATGACAATCACTTAAGTAATATAACATGAATTTTATGCCAAACACTCATATCTTTAAAATTTGGGGAACTTCGGTCTCGATCATATGAAAATATGCCGATGTTTATAAATTCAAGATGGATATAATTCTTTCCAAAATCCTTTCCTCGAGTTATTTTAATCATACTCACGCACGAAATATATATATATATATATATACACTTCATCCGTTTCTTTTTATTCGTTACACTTCACATTTTCACGCATTTTAAGGAGGATCACTTTTTCCAAAAATACCATTAGCCCCACAATATAATAACAATCACACCACATACACAAAAAGTCAAACAGTGGGGCCCCATTCCAAAAATACCCTTCATTTCACCACAAAAACTTACCCAAAAAGAAAAGTGTAACAAATAAAAAAATGCTCAAAAAGGAAAGCGTAACGAATAAAACGAAACGAAGGAAGTATATATATATATTTACACACACACCCCTTGAGTAACTTTAAACATACTCATTGTCACTTTTTGAAGATAAAAATGGGCTTAAGGATAATATTTAAACTAAAAGGAATTTGTCACTTTTTTATTGTGCGGAAAGGAAAGTTGTGACACGAAAGCGCATGGTGTGAGTTGTAGAATTTGTATAAGTACCGTAAGCACACGCATATATGAGGCATTTGACCTAAGGGCATGGTGTCGTTGACTCGTGCGACACCTGGCCCATGAGCGTGGTGGCACGATGGGGAAGGTAGAGTGCACTTTGCTAGGAGTGCATTTGCATATTAGGTAGATAAGTGTATGTTAGGTCATACATCAGTGCATTTTTAAGGATGATGTGTGATTGTTGTTATTACTATCTTTGGTTATTGTTGTTAGTCTGTGTATGTTATGGGTTTTACCCCTTTTTCCTTTGTTGATCTTTCCCTACTAAATATTCGTACTGACTCCATTTGCTTTTTTTTTTTTTATATAGATCCAAAAAGATCACATATTTGTACCTTACACTCTAGAATGCATTATTTAATATTTTTTGTTTATGCATTTGGTTTATAGTGGTTAGTCTTGTGGTTATCATTTTTTTTTGGAAAGAGGGTTTATTATCAAAAAGATCCACCAAAAAGTTCCATCCATTTTACACAATCGGAGACTTGAGCTCGACTTGAAAACAAAAACACATCTCCCTACCCCACTGAGTAAGGTCCATCGTGATTCAGTTGTCTCATCGGCCCAATGCGTTTCCTCAGTTATTCATGATAAAAGAGAACCCAATTGGCTGAGCGACAAGAGCATGGACGCCAGTACCAGCACTAAACAAAGGTGGGCGCCTCTTCGACCCAGGCTTCAATCTTTCTACTTGTGCACATAGGCAATAAAAAATGGGCCATGTCAAAGACGTAGCTGGAATAACTGGGAGCACTGGAGACTATGCAAGTGCCACAACTGTCAGGATGGTCTTCAAATGGTCAGTAGTTAGTTCGTGTAACATGGATTGCAATCAACAATGCAAACCAGACATATTACAGCAAAATGAATGCATACATTAACTCCATTGTCAAGGCAGAAACACAAGTGCCAACCTCCTGCTCTAGTATTGCAGATAGCGAGAGCCTCAACCTCCATGCAATGAAGAAGTCCAAAATCACAAGTTGAAGCCTTTTGAAGATTGCCTTAGCAGTTGCATCCCATCTGCGCCATCTGAACCACCTTCCAATCTTGGTCACGCCGGTCCACCGTTACGGTTTCCTCATCTGCCACAAACCGGTCCAATGCATCTATTAGAAATAACCTGCCAACACAACAAGGACCCTTCTCGACCCGTTCCAAATTAGTGCAGGGCATCGAAGTATACCAGTAAAATTTCAAAGAAAGAAAATGTCAACGAGAAAGGCAACGAGTACTCCAAATGTTAAGGAAATTTTAAACCTGTCGAAGCTGCACCTGTCATCGACAAACACCCACCTCATTACAATGCTCGCCTCCTCAAAGATCACATAGAAAGATGACACCGGCAAGACTGTCCTCATCAACCACCTCCTCACTTCAAGGCCCGTCAACCTCAATCACAACACTTTGTCACCCCAAGGATCAGATGACTTCAGCCCCTTTCAAGCTTTCCTCAGCCTTCCATCAACTCGAACAATATCATCTCCAATGTTTCTAGTATTTACAATCCTCCTTAACTGTGCGAACCCCACGATATCTATAGTAGTATTTTGCTAAAACCTGAAACGATCCGATATCAAAACTAAGCACAAATTGTGGACTCTTGATACACCCCTCTTTTGACAAGTTGGTTTGCCATCTCATTGCATTCCCTAAAGATGTGTGCGAATCGAATAGCGTTAAAGTGTCGGACCCCTTCCTCAATGATCTTCATTTCTTTAGAGAATCCCCACGGTGCCATTTCTAGATTATTGACCCATTTAACGATGTTTAAAGAGTCACTTTCGATGGTAATTCTTGGTAGTGGGAATCCTTGCTCCCGCCCAAGCTCCCTGCAAACCCTGGCTGCTGTACAAATTTCAGCTTCATTACTACCTCGAACTCCAATGTATTCAAAGATTAACAGCACAATACCACCTGTCGAGTCCCTGATTACACCCCTCCCCCTAATACTCCTGCTTTTAGTTTGGCTTGTAGCCGTGTTGGTTTGATTGTTGGTTGAGACGGTCCAAACTTAATATTATGATTTACATTTTTTACTATTGGTGGCTGTTGTACACGATATCCTAAGACTATTTGTAACACCCCAATTTCCCGTACCGGAAAGTGTTACCGCCACACCTAACTTACCTCAGGTTTCTATTGCCTAACCCTTAGTAAGTTCGGTGCTCAGGCTAATCAAATTGTCTAATCCTATCAGAGTACGCTAGATTTCAGGAAGCTAGTCCCCTTTGATCGCAGCTCAATGTATTAAAACATGGACATGCATAAGCGGAAATTAAACTGATACCATTACAATCCCAAATCATAGCAGTCAAAAGACAAAAGAGTCAAGAGGGTCCCACGTCCGGGACATGGCTATTTAGTACAAGCCATCACCGAATAAATACCACATCAATTCAGTACGCAAAATACAAATCATGCAAATGCAACCTAGGAGTCCCCTCTTTCTCACAACCCTCGAGGCTACGCCTCGCCCGGTATGCTTAATGGCCGAGAAGTACATCCCCCGGCCCTTCGCCATCTGCACAAGCAAGCACAGCTTAGACGAAAAGACTAAGTACGAATCATACACAATATTCAATATGAGTATGAACGTGAAATGAGATCCACCCTGAGGTCATATCCACAATGCCTTCAGAGGGTTTAAAATACCTTTTATACCGTGCAAGCCAAAAGATATGTATACAACTGAAAAGCAATAACCAAGCTAAACAATTAAGCAATAACACAAGCATATAGAGTGAGCAAAGACCGAGACCATTGAAACAGCGAGCGACTTCCACCAACCGTCCCACCGCCAAGAGTAAAGTATGCTAAGGCACGGGCCGGATAGAATCACCCAACTCCGAACCGTACACCAAAGCATCGAAGTGTGAAATAGGGGTACTATTGTGAACCCGAACGCATAGCCGAAGTCAGTACGCAGAGTACACTACCCACTACCACAGTTTTGGGTGAATGTAGGGAGTCATGATAGCCTTGCGTAACGATGAATCCGTTACAGCTAGACCTCCCCCTTCTAATTTTAAATTACAGGTAAACCTCAACAAGGGAGCTAACCTCGAGAGTAGACTAGGACAAGGAAAGCGAAAAGCAAGCTTCACGCGGGTGGACTTTATCCCTATGGCTATCAACCCAGAGGGTAATTGGTCTTCACTCTATCTTTCTCTTTACATGATTATCCAATTTAATGCGATGCTTAGTCGTCATTAATTATCACTTTGGTTTCCACTTTTTGATTTGCCACAACTCAGCTCGAGGCAAGGAATTAACCGTCACTTGCTCGACCACTGAAGGGCTTAATCAATTTACATGCTGGTCCAATTACATATGAGGTTCATTAAATGCAATAACATGCAGTTCACATAAGCATGTAGGCATATCGAAATACACATGTAATAGGCACGTCAATAGCTCGTAGAATTTAAATAACATAATTTAAATCATGCGAAGAAAACGGTAACAAGAATGTTCTAGGACTGTCTAAGGCTTCTGGTCCCTAGGCACATTGTTGGGTTCTATGGTTGCCCGGTTTAAGTCCGTACCGTTATCAACAGTCTTCTGTACCTTCACTGGATACTGAGTAGACTGATACTGCTTCGAACCACTAACCTCACTGACAAGTGATTCTGTAATCAAGCCGGTAGAAACACTGATTAATTACTGATACGGAGAGCTGAGATGTGAGTAATAATTCTTTCTAATTATTACTACTTTTGCACTTGAAACTCTAGTTTCAAAAGGGATCAAGTTAATTCATTCCAATTAAGTCCAAACTCCAAGTTAGTGGACAATCTCATTAATAATATCCCAATAAGAATAATCAAGTTTCCCCTTAGTGGAGGAATCCATCAAATCCCACTAACAATTTTACCACCTACTTGATTATTCCTTGAAGATCAAATGGAACTTTTTATCAAGAATTCCATGAAGATTGTCAAGAACATCTTGAAGATTGGCAAGAACACTTTGAACATTCAACACTTTCCTATGTCCAAATTAATAGGTCCATGGTCAAAATTTATCCAAAAACTATGTTGATACTCGGCTGTTTCACCATCAACAATTTCCCAATCCAAATTTAAGTCCAGATTTCCCAATTCAACCAAGTTGTTTAACATGCAACAATCCAAACTTTCATAATTAAGTTCATAAGTTCCACCATCATTCAGGGTTGTAACCAGCGGCTGTTTTACATCCAAAATTCTCAAAGTTCATGTATGTTGAAACAAGATGGAGAATCATTCTCACTTTGAAAAGGATGGCTCAATTCAATGGTTGATCTTCTCCAGAACCCCCACAATTTCACAAGGCTGTAATAAGCAGAAACTGTTCAAAACCCCAAAACTCAAATCCATTTGCATGTCAAAACAAAACCGTACATTCAACTCACGTCGATGAGAGGAACAAGATTCTGTAATTTGTTCTTTAATTCAACCAAGATCCAGTGCACAATCGGGCAGAGTTTCTCCTTGCAGTTGAGAGAATTTTCTTAAGATACAGTGAGGAAGATGATAATGGAGTGAACTGTAAGTGTCCTAAGTTCCTCTATTTATAGACCACTGAAAGTCACTCACTGACTAAGTGGTATAATCGAGTCTTAAAATTCACTTCCACTGAATCTGTAATAATCGAGAATTTGCCTTCAGTTGCAGCTATGCAGAATAGAATGTTATTGCACTAAGAATTGAGTATTTAGCAAGCTGTAGTCGAGTAATGTTGCTGCAATAATCGAGTATTCTGTAATGCCATGCAGAATCGAGTATATAGTTGTGATAATCAAGAATTGGAAGTGCTGTAATAATCATGAATTAAATCCATGTATCGAGTATTAGCAGAATCGAGAATTCAACTCCCATAATTGAGTATCGAAGCCATGCATGATCGAATTTTATGCTGCATAATCGAGTGTTTCAGAATCATTCATGATCAAGAGTTTACTTTCATGGTCGAGAATTCTGCAGAATGTATAATAGAGAACTTGGCTTCATGATCGAGTATTCTGAACTATGATCGAGACTTTGGCCATGGTCGAGAATTTATACAGCATGATCGAGAGTTTGTGCTACATAGTCGAGTATTCAAATAATACTTGATTCTCGATCATCCTTTGCAGCAGACTTGTCCTCAAATCCATTCTGCACATGATCGAGTATTGCTATTACATAATCGAGAATCGAGTTTCAGCAGCCATAATCGAGTATTCAAGGACTCGATTCTTGATCATCATGCCTTAACCATTTCTTCCCTGCAGCAGCATGATCGAGTATCGTGTCTTGGCCATCATAGTCAAGTATTTAAAGACTCGATACTCGATTTCTTCCTTAGCCCTTTCCAGATTTCTTCATTTCATGCACACGTCCAAAAATTCTATCTGCTTCATTTTCTTACTCTGATCAACTCAATCTTGATCAATTTCCATAACTGACTAAGTCCAGTTCATGCTTTACCAGGTGTTGCCCCCCTCCCGTTGGGCCTTGGACTGTTCATTCAAATTATTTCGGGCCGTTTGGTTAATCGAGTCCAATCGATTTCCGACTCAAGTAACCTTAATTTAATTTTCCGCACATCCAAAATTAATTATATCTTATAATTAATTTCGCGAAAATTTTTTATTTATTTTTATGCCCTTTAATTTCTGACCTGTAACACGGGATGTTACACTATTGCCTTGGG
>MAYD01547131.1:0-10120 GCA_001909325.1 Ruellia speciosa
AATGCAAACACAAATTTCACCACAAGTTAACCTAAAACAAAAGTCAGCCTAAAAAATCACTGACAATAAAAAAATATCCTACCACTACTAATTAATTAACTAATTTTATTATAAAAAGTTTATGTTAAATTGTTTTGTAAATAGGCTGACTTTTATACTCACTCCATTTGCGCATGTTGGTTCGTGAACTAAATTCACAAATTTAAGAAAAATATAACTTTACATAAATTTAACAAATTTGCCCTTATCCAACATCAATTAGTATCCCATTGTTATGGGTGTATCAATGATGTAGCTAACTGTTATCCCAAAAAATGGATGCATGGGGAACGAGTCCAAGAGGTTGCATTTGCTAAGAAGGTCATGAGGACCAAAAATGGCAGAATTGATGCTAAGGCCTTGAGGGAATGTATCATCTCACTGAAGAGGTTAATCTTCAAGAGCAGCGGAGGCCGCTAAAGACCAATGGAGGCTGACTTGCGACAAGAGGCATAGGAGGCTTTTATGGGAAATGGACTTAAATGGAACAAGAGATGGTTCGACAAGAGACATGGGAGGCCTTTCTCAATTTCATCAATACATCATTCAAAAAATATAGCATACCATTGTTAATAGTCAAATGTGAGAATGGCCACGATAACCACGAGCCTCGGCCATAAGGCAAGGCCGACAACCAGATCGGCCAAGGAACTGGGATGAAAAGCCGCCAGATCAACCTGATGGCACATTGAAGGGCCATCGAGATACGGCCAAGATTGACAGTGACCTTATGCCGAGGGTTGGGCCAAAAGCAAGTTCAGCCGAGAGGCCAAGCTCCACCGACAAGACGCAGGGCCGTTAAATTAACGGCCATCAAGAAATTGCTGGAAGCAGACTTTGCCCAAAGGAGGATGGGCCGGGCAAACATGTTGAAGATACAGAGCCGTTAGGCAACGTGGAGGGCAACCATCTGCACCCCACATTATCAATACACGACCTCCTTGTAACCGCTGTATAATGGAGAGGGTCTTCAGGGGCCATTTAGTGGTAGTGTTAGTGGCACCCCTTAGTGAGTAGTTTTATAACTGGTAACGGTTAGGGTTCACTTGTATTTATACCTCGTTCTACAATGAAAAACTGGTCGTTGATCAGACCACCCAAACTCCTATTTTTAGCTTTCTTTACAATACTTTCCTAGGAGTAGTTTTAACGTAGTGAATTGTATTCGAGGTTTTGTCCTTCCTCCGACAAGCGGACTGTTGATCTCGGGAGTTCGAGTCAACAAATTAGTTCCGTCATCGGGAAGCAACTCATCGCGGACTGCATTATTGTTTACCGAAGATTCACTTGTAAGTACGCAAGAAGATTCACAACATCTGACCAATCTTGTCGTTTGTCTTGTCATTCACTCGGGGATAAAATGTCTCACGACATGATTAATCAGTGGGCTTTGCTGGCTGGGTCAATAGGCACCTCTCTGCGACAATGGTACCTACAGTCGTGCCCAATGGTGTCGCGAGTAGCAGCGTTTGTTAAGCGCACGCGGGATATGCTCCACAGAGATACCTGAATTACGGACAGTATTCGGGAATCGACTTTAGGCTTGTTCCCCCCCGGTCAAACGGCAAGCCATCACCGACATAATCGACGCTATCCGGGATCACTCAAATTCTATTACGGGTGACGGGACTGTCAATTCGGGCTCAGACGAACCATTATGGCTGGAGACTTCAATACCACGTCCCACCGCCAATGCCAAGTCAGCTGGCTTTGCAACTGGACCCGTTACCGGCAACCCTGCCGCAGGCCGCTGTAGCAGCTCCCCCAGCGGCAATCTCTAGCGATAGAAAGAGCCTATCCATTGAGATGGAGGTCAACCCAACACCTACTCGTCCGTTCGGTCTAGAAGATGATCCGACTGGTGGCCAAGAATGACCACCTCTCGTGGCTGACGCCGAAAAAGGGCCAAGGATCTCTCCTCAGACTGTCGAGTCCACAGGCAAGGAGATGCAACTGTTACCTGTCAGGCACCGTTACAGCCGACCACAGAGGCCGCTATGGTGGAGTCCGCAGAAGGCCAGGACGGAACCAATCGTGCGGCTACCTGTACAGCCGAGCTGGTCAACGACCCGCCTTACACTTGTGAGGCCTTGAAGCCAAAAACTACGCCAAGGCCCGTTATGGGGGAAGAGCGAGTGCCGGTCACATTTGACGCGTCAAGAGCCGATGAAATTTTTGATGAGCTCATAGCGGCCAAAGTCATTGTACTCCCTGAGGGCCGCCAAGTCTTCAGCCCTAGACACACGAAGGGGCGAAGAGGTACTGCAAGTGGCATGCATGATGCCCGACACCACTCCAAGAGGAAGTGTAACTGCTTCCGGGAGGCAATACAAGGGGCCATCAACTCAGGGTGGCTTTTGGTGAACCGTAGGCGTGTGGGTAAAAGCCCATTCCCTAAGATAGGGATGGTTTAACTCACAGTCTCTGGACCCGGGAGGCGGATTAGACAGCGGGCAACTACAACTACTTTTTAAAGAGCCGAGCTGAATGACGGCTGAGATTACAGCCGACCATGCCAACCCAAGGCAGATAACACGGCCGGACGGTTGAGGTAAGAGTGAGACCACTCAAGTTGGAGGGTCGCTACCGCTCGGCACCTCATTCACACGGTCTTTTAAGATCGAACCTTAAGCAGTTCAATGGGCCAGGGTTGTTGATCGCCCGTTCGAGAGTGCCAACCCTCATGCTATAATGGGATGCTTGTCCAAAGCCGAACAGAAATGGTTTATGGCCTTGAATGCAATTGTAATTACATATGGTTTAAAATGGACAAATACGATTAATACTTAAAGCCAAAAATTATAACCGCAAAGTATAAATTGTGTTCTAAAATTTCACATTTTACTGATCAAATTCGAACTATTTTTACAAAGTACAATGTTAAAGATTTCACAACTGGCATATTTCAGGGACGAAAGACGGACATGTTTTGCTTTTCCAACAAGGAATATGCCGTAGGAGAATTTGAAGGGTCATCCCAAGTAGGATCATCATGGGAGAAGCGGCTGAGGGTACGATGGTGTCAGCTTTTACGGTCGCAAGAAACATAGGACCTTGACGGACAAGAGTATTCATAGTTTAGGCTGGTATCCTTTAGTGCTGGAACGGGTAGATAAAAGTTGAAAGGCTGACCTACTGTGATGATATCGGGGGGATGATCCGGCCGATGGTTTCGGCCTCAGACACGGGTAGAGGAACGGCGCCTCGATCTGCTTTCACTGGATGAAAGTAACGTAGACACTGACGGAGCTGAATTGGCCGAGGTAACGGTCGGACCTGGTCTGGTTGGAGCAATGATTAGACGGGAAACGACCAACCTTGTTCTGCTAAAAACTAAGTAAGGGAAGACGGCTAATGAGTTATCACGGGCACCCCTAGAGAACGACTAGAGAAAAGAGGAGGGAATAAGCAAAGGGGTACCTGAGGAGCTTGTCACCCTAGGGGACGAAGATAGTGAGGTGTCGATGCCTTGGTCGGACGCTGAACTGGGATGTCTTCCGGCTTGAGGAATAGTGGCCGGAGTATAAGACGAAGATGCTTCCTGAGGTCGCTTGGTGGCGGGAATACCCTAAAGGCATTGCTGGATAGCTGTCGTAGACATTGGCAAGATTGTAGGTCTATTGCCTGCCCACCAAAGTAAGAAACCCATGCAAAAGTTAGGGTTGGGTCGAAAAGGATATAGCGACCATCCGTCTCAATAAGCTTGGAGAATTCAGATGACTCGATTAGCATCTTCGGCCGTCAGCAATGGCCATGGTTGATGATCCTCTCTTGTTCCCTGGAAGGGCCATGACAGAGGTAGTGGGACGCCTTGCTTGCAAGAAAGTTGCCGAGCGAAGTAGTGACGCATGTACGGTATAGCTCTTATGACTGCTGCCGAAGGAGAGGATCGCTTGGCCACTTTCGCGTAAAGGCCGCAAATAATGAATCAGCTTCATGGTTAGAGAATAAGACTGACGGACCAATGCCTGGTCAGCCTTACCCAGACTTGCATATGGAAGATGCATGACTGGGGGGCCATGTCGATCCTCAGAGAAATAAGTGGTGTCCAAACTCATTTCCCAAAGTGCGGAGGGAATATCACTTATCAACGTCGACAGCCGAGGGTAGTCTCGGTAGTATTCGCCAAGGATGAAAAGTGAGTTATCCAAATGAAACCCTTTAGGGGGATCAAGGAACAGATGGGGTGCCATTATGTCCCACCACATCTGTATAAACCATATTGGGCCCGTAAAGTGCACAGTGTTGACGTCTAGAGTGGCCATGGCTAAGGCCGTTTGGGACATGCCATTATATAAGGTAGCCAAAAACCACTCCCCTACCGAATAAGTGGCGTCCATGGCCAATAAGTCGGCCATTAACAAGGACATCCCTAACATTTGCCTAGCGGCCGGACAAACCATATAGTGGCAGATCTAGTTGTGAAGGAAGGCAATGTGCTCAGCATTGGTCACTTCGTCAGTCCCCATGTTCTGCTCTAGGAAACCTTTATACGTGTGGGATTTAGTGGCCTTGCCACATTTACTTTCTGCCCATCGGCCGTGATGCCAAACCCTTCGAAGTTTCCTTCAATGTGGACCCTCTTCTTGCTTGGATGGAGGGTCGATTCCTCAACCATTAGACTGGTTAGCGTAGCCGGGAGGTTAGCACCATGAATTGGAAGCCCCAAGAACGTCACCACATCCAACAGGGAAGGGAAAGTGACGTAGTTCTTTAAAATGAACACATTCACTGAAGGGTTCTAGAAAGCTAAAGTGGCCATTATATGGCGATTTTGAACGTGGAGCTCTTGAGTACAAAAGGTGATAGCACCGTACAAGTAGTGGATATGCCAGTGGTTGCCGAATCTAGGCTCTATCCTGTCATACCAGGCAACCCATAAGCTCCGGTGACTTGGATGGGTGACACAATCTATGGGGGTGCGTTTCACAACGAAGCATGGTGACTCGATAGGAGCCGCCAAGGAAACGGCAAAGAGGGTTTGTAGTTCACCAGCAATGCTGTCGAACAAACCTTTGTGGTAAGGAGCCAAAGTTGGGGTGTGCTCTAGTTCGGTGTAAACTTTCGATTGAAAAGTTACATCGTTGTGGAATTCTCCTTCGGAATTCGAAGATTCAGGATCCTATGTGTGACATCGAGGGGCCATTAGACGGTGATTCAAACTAAAAGTTAGACGAATAGTGAAAGAGTGAGAAATAAAGGTTTTTGGTAGGGGCTTAGGATGGTTTGCACAAAGGGTCATTTATAGGCAGCGAGCCCATTATCCAGAACCCATTTAAACATGATGTAACATCTGAGGGAAACGAGGCGTCTCAAAGTAGTTGTTGCCTAAAAATCTGAGACGAAATCTTCTGAGGCAATGATTACATGAGATTTGACAAGTAAGCTCACGGCCGTTGGCATACTTCGGCCGAGAAGAAGCCTTATTTGGGGGGCCTCTGTTAACAGTCAAATATGAGAATGGCCGTGACTGCCACGAGTCATAGCCATAAGGCAAGGTCGACGACCAGATCGACCAGAGAACTGGGATGAAAAGCCACTAGATTAGCCTGACAGCAAATTGAAGGGCCGTCGAGATATGGCCAAGACTGACAGTGACCTTATGCTGAGGGTTGGGCCAAAAGCAAATTCGGTCGAGAGGCCAAGCTGGGCCGATGGGACGCAGGGCCATTAGATTAACGACGATCAAGAAAGTGCTGGAAGCAGACTTTGCCCAAAGGAGGATGGGCGGATCGAACATGTTGAAGATACAAAGCCGCTGGCCAACGTGGAGGGCAACCATCTGCACCTCACGTTCTCAATACACGACTTTCCTGTAACCGCTGTATAATAGAGAGGGCCTTCAATGGCCATTTAGTGGTAGTGTTAGTGGCACCCCTTAGTGGGTGGTTTTATAGCTGGTAACGGTTAGAATTCACTTGTATTTATACCTCGTTCTGCAATGAAAACCTGGTCGTCGATTAGACCACCCGAACTCTTATTTTTATCATTTACTGTTTTCTTTACAATATTTTTCTAAAAGTAGTTCTAATATAGTGATCGTATTCGAGGTTCTGTCATTTATCCGACAAGGCGGTTGTTGATCTCGGGAGTTCAAGTCAACAACCGTATAATTCAATAGATTTTATAGTGTCATTCAGCTTATTTTTTTTTTATTACAAATCAACGGATAAAATTGGTTTTATATATTGAAAATATATTAGATCAGTTAAATATTTGTAGTATAATTCAAAAAAATTTATAATGTAATTCAACTTATTTTTTTTAATACAATTCAGCAGATAAAATTGATTTTATATATTGAAGACATATTTTATGAGTTAAATATTTGTAGCATGTTTTATAGTATAATTCAACAGTTTTTATAATTCAGTGAATAAAACTGGTTTTGATATATTGAAGACATATTATATTAATTAAATATTTGTAGCATATTTTATAGTATAATGCAGCGGATTTTCTAATATATTTTAGTTGTTTATCAAATGCAATTTAGCGATAAATTTAGTATGATATGTTAAAAAAATATATTTATATTATACAGCTAAATTGTTTTAGCAGATTTTTTAGTGTATTTTAACATGTTTTATAATGTAATTCAGTGGATAAAAATAAAATAGTATAATGACAAAAACTTTATCCGCATCCTAGCAACACTGAAATACATTTCAAGCTTAATAGTCAAACCATTTATTTCTTTATTGACGAAAAGAGAGGCCAACATAAGATGGCAATTAGATTTTGATTTTGTAAATGGGTCGAAGATTGGAATTAGAAGGTGATGGTGACCACTTTAGGGGTGTCAATGGGTTGGGTTGGCGGGTTAACAGGTCGGGTTGTGGTCTAGATATAACAGCAAATTCGTCAATTTAAATTCAACTCGTTTCATTTTTCGGGTTAACAGGTTGACCTACTCGACCCGCTAAGTTTTTAAAATTATTAAAAATATTTAAAAATTCATATAAAATGTATATAAAATTCAATTTTTTTTGAAAAGATAATATATGAAAATTAATAAATTGCACAATATAATTACATATAAATTTGATAAATTTAAAAATTAAAATTATTAAAAATATCAAAATATCAATATTATATATAAAAATTTAGAATTATATGTATTAAATTAAAATATCAATTTAATAAAACGGGTCTAACGGGTTAAATGAGTTATGAACCTTCAATCTAAACTCAACTCGTTTATAAGCATGTCAACTTTAAGTTTGATCCATTAAACTCATGAATTCATTAAGGCCTAACAAATTCGCTTTAAACGGATCAATTTCATATCCAATTATTAGATCATATTTGCCACGTGACAGGTGAGTCATGACCCATGAGTCATGAGTGGTGGGACAAACATTATTGATTATTGAAGTACGGCTGTACAGTGCGGGGCCACATTTGACTGATCCAAAGTGTGTCTGAACAAGATTCTCTCCTACATTGCATAGCTGCTCACCGACGCCATTGCACTTTCAAAGTCAACTTCCTTGGCTTATATTAATATTATTTATTAATTATTATTTGGATGAGCTCTTCCAATCTGCATTTGCTCCCTAGCTTCCTACTAATTACATATCGTTATGGATCGACCTTCGGACAAGGAGAAGAAGATATCATTATATGCAGTTGAATACGACACCCCCGTGGAACATGGAATGCTACACTAATGCTTTACTCGAACTCAAACTCGATTAAATGACTCAAATTCCCGACTCAAAATTAAGTAATTAATTGAATTAATAATTTTGCTTTACCCAACTACAACAATATGGGAACCCTCTAGTAAACAAAGTCATTACTGGATAGCGATTTTGCTTTAATTTCCTTCTCTATATAGGAATAATTTAAGGATAAAAAGAAAATGAAAGATTTAATTATGATGACAAATGATGAATTATATTTTGGGCTTCTCCATGTTTTATTGGTCCATAAATTGAAAGTTAAGTGTATTAATAGATGGTGAGTACTTATTTAATGAACAGTTAATTCGGATGAGCCGATTATGATTTTTTATTTTATCCCACCTTTGGTTTTTTAAACATATTCTTGTATTTTTTATACTATTGTAATATACTTCATCCGTCTCGTTTTGTTTGTTTCGTTTGAGGGTTTTCTATTGTTCACATATTCTATTTTGACTATCATTAATGACTTATACTTAAGAAAAAATATAGTCATATGAGGTCTTGTTAGATTCGTCTTAATGAGTAGATTTAAGATATCAACTTTATATATTTTTTACCTATTGATAATTAACGATATTAATGGTTAAAGTTATGTATTGATAAGCGTAAAAATGGTTCTTTAAGAGATGGAGGTAGTATAGCTCTTTCTTATTAAGTTTTTATCACATAAATTTGATGATAAAAAATAACTATACAAATTAAATGACAAAGTAAAATAATATTAATTGTAAAATCAATTAAGAGAATATATGATTAACCATCTACTAATACTACCAGTTAACCATTATTATTTAACAATTAATTATCAAAATTGCTGTAAGTCAAGCTCAAATTTAAATTTAACAGCATCAACTTAAACTCAAGCTTGCCTACACCCCATGTATGCTTAATAACTCTCCACAATCTCAAGCCAACTTGTAATTAATTATGGCATGTCTAGCAATTAACTAATAGTAGTTAGTTGATTGAATTAGTGGATAGTTAATGGCTGATTCAGTTAGCTTATTTGATTAATAACTGTTTGTAAAAAAAATGTTTAATAAAATAGCTACTTGTTATATAAATATGGAAATAATTTATAAAAAATATATAAAAAAGTTAAAAATTGTTTCAAAAAGTTGGGGTACCCAACTCTTAAAAATTAGTTTTACATAACTTAAAAAGTTAATTTAAAACATTATTTACCAAACATTATAATTAGCGGTTTAAATTGGTCATATGCTGACGTTTCCCAAAACACACTCTTAATATCCACTTTGACAAATGACAAATATACTTCACAATCAACTTGATCTTTACCAGCATAATAATAAACCCACAAAGCAAAACAAACCTTGTCTTCCTCTTCCAAAAACATAACCAAAACCAACACCAGCATATCCCTCACAATCCATGTAACCCCAAAAAAGCAAAACCCAAGAAACCCCCAAAAAGTCCAAATACTATTGGGCCCCTGTCTTCCCAGCAGTGGCAGCAACCAAATACCTGCAGGATTTCAAGAGACAAGCAATATGCTTCCACAAATGAGGCTTGGCCAAGATCAAAGTTGAGGATGAGAATCCCTTTCTGAGCCTCTTCAATCTCTTGCCAATCTTGATCTTCAATTTGAACACTCTCACTGATCTCCACCATGACTTCCTGCTTCTGCTGCAGCTCATCCTGTCTGCCTTGTCCAGGATCTTGTAAATCAAGAATTGGGCCCTTCTGTGCTCAGCCTCTTCAGGGTCTTCAAATTGGATCTTGGAGTAAGCATATGGCCTCACTCTCACCTGGGTTAAAGCCATTCAAGTATTAGTTAATTATGGGAGAAAGGAGAGAATTGAGATATGCTACACATAATGTCATTGCAAGGTTTGGGGAAGTATTTATTGGGAAATAAGAGAAAGGGAAAGGGAAAGAGAGGGCCCTCAACCTAAGACTGAATAGGGGATCAAACAGTGCATGTGCAGTCCAGTTAGTGTGAAAATGAGGTATTTAATGAAAATCATAGAAAAACAGATATACTAGTATTAAATTAAAGCTTTAGCTAGCAAATGGTCTTTTGTCAAAGAAGTCTGTGAGGTTATTTGGGACTCCCGGGAGTCCAACTCTCCAGTGTTCGTTGAAGCTGAACCAGAATCAGTAGAAACTAAGATAATCCGCATCACAAGGATTTTTATTTTCTATGAAAGCATGTGTTTGTCTCTTTTTGACAAAGATTTATACAAAAAAACCATTAGTTTCTTTCCTCATTATTTGAATTGCACCTCCTTTTATAAGTATAAGCCATTGGTCACTTATATTTAACTTAATTATTTATATGTAAATGTTAAATAACATGTTTGACAACAATAATATAATATTTTAATTTTATTAAATGAATTTAAATTAAATGAGTATACTCAAGTCCA
>MAYD01547148.1:0-14724 GCA_001909325.1 Ruellia speciosa
TGAAATTATCTCATTGAGCTTTGGCTAAGGCGGAACTTTTTCGGTGCCACATATTTTCAGTGGATTTTCCATTTCCAAAACCTGAGCTGGTTGGTCAAACTATTCATGTAAACATTTCCTCAAAATAGGATAGCACTATTTTGTCCTGTTTGTAGGCTTCTACTCTCTTTCTAAAAGCTTTCCTAAATGTAGACGCTAGTTGTTGGACACTTCAGTTGACAAACATAACTGGAGGAGTCAAAGTTTTATCATCAAGAGTTGAGATGCATTCCTAAAATTCCATTTTAATCTCTTAAGTTACATTGATTACTATTCTTGCATATACTGCTGAAAATTTTGTGATTTATCTGTTAATTTGGTTGAATTGCAGCTGCGATCACAAATCCATTTTTAGAATATTATCTGTATCGTAATCCAAGAACCAAAAATGATGGGAAATTATTGCAGTTGTCTGAATTTTTATCATTTGCGAATAATGCATCTTCTGTCTCTGGAATCCTCATCGGCATAGAGGTGAGTTTACTCGGTGCAGATTGTATTGAATCTTTACTTTAATGCAATATCAATGTGAGTATTATAGGCAAGCATCCTAATTATTTGTTTATATGAATTATGCTGCAGTGTGAGCTGGTACTGATCAATAAACATTTTTATAGATACGATTCTAGAAATTTCCTGCCATTGTTTTGAGCTACGTCCACTTCCACAGGAAACCCAAACTGTCAAGAGAAAAATGTGAAATCAAAGATCATTTTCCTTAAGTGTGGGTTATTGTGATTTATAGAGAAATCCCTTCGTGAATCACGCTATGTATCTATTTTCTGGTAGTGTGATTTATATTTTCTGCAGCTTGCTTCTGGATCATTAAAAAGCCAACATCATTGCCTGAGAAAGTTGTATTAGCCTGTCGACATTTCTGTTTTATTTGCCAAGCAAGTTAGACCATGTAATCCATGCCCATATGCTTAGGATTTCCAATGGGTTGTTTCCATCAATCTCACGAAAGTATTTATATTTTTATTCTGTTTTAGTATTGTGTTTTCACACATTTCCATGAATAGTGATGATGAAACTTTCTATACTGTATACTTGTGTGATGAATATGGCATCCCACTGTATTTCCATTTTGCAGAATGCTGCCTACCTAGTTGAGAAACAGGGTTTAGGGGTAATCGATGCAGTTTTGGATGCTCTGAACAAAGCTGGTTATAATAATCAGTCAACCAAGAGGATCATGATTAAATCTAGTGACAGTGCAGTACTGATGAAATTCAAGAGCAGCAGCAATTACGAGCGTGTATATGTAGTTGATGAGAATGTCCGTGACATCTTGAACTCGACCATTTCGGATATCAAAACATTTGCTAGCTCAGTGGTAGTCTCTAAAAGATCGGTGCTCCCTGCCCATAAGTTGTTTCTCACAGGTCAAACAGCTGTTGTCCAAAAGCTACAGGCGTTTAAGCTCCCAGTCTATGTGGAACTCTTCCAAAATGAATTTGTATCGCAACCGTGGGACTTTTTCTCCGATCCATACGTGGAGATAAGCACGCACATTGATATGGGAATTGACGGTGTCATAACTGAGTACCCTGCAACAGCTGCCAAGTTTAAAAGTATTTTCCCTCATTAGTTCTTATATCACTCCGTAATTGTGTAAAAACATCGTTTTATGGAAATCATGTTAACCTCATTGAGTTCAGGTAATCGCTGACACTCGAAACACTCACAGTAGACTATTTCTGTTTTCGTTTACAGGGAACCGATGTCTTGGGTACAAAGATGTACCTCCATACATGTCTCCAGTCCTGGCTGGGGGCCTGATTCCACTTATGGCAAAGGACTACTTGCCTCCGGCTGCAGCTCCGTACCCAGTTCTGACAGAGGATGATGTGTTGGAAGCTCCGTTACCCTCTGTCGGAGAGAGGGAGAGGTCTCCAACGCTTACTGTTGGTAATGGCACTGCAGCAGCAAGCCCAACTTCGACTTCACCAAATGAACAGCCCATGCTTGTTGCAAGCACCGTCTTGTGTATCATTTCTATGATATGCTCAGCTGCTTTACTTTGAGTCCCGAGTGAGTTGTGAGTATATTGTATGCCATTCTGTAATGTGTATATTGTCGCTTATTTATGTGGAGTTGTGCTTGTGACACGAAAGCATCCGGATTTAGTCATTTGAAAAAACGTTGTGGATTCATATTCCCCTTGTAATTCATGTACTACTAGTTTTTCCTGTCTTGTAATTATTTGCTGTGTGGAAGCATTCATTTGAATATTTGATGATCCCTGGGCAAAAGCTTTTTGTCCTCTGGTTTGCTCTGTGGATTTGGATTGTTGTCTTTGTAGTCTCTTATTGCAAGTGAGATTTAAACATACAATCAAGTCCTAACATAAAAATACATTAAGGTTGTGTTAGATTTTATATGCAGTGTCCTTATAACCCATTTTGTCCTTATAGTTCATACTAGGTCATTCATGTCATCATGTGAAGGAGAGGGGGGGATATAAGGGGGTTATTTCTTTGGATTGGAACCTTAATATTGAAAGTTGAAAGAGTTAGCCATTATAAAAATTTTAAAATATTATTTAGAGAAAATTGTACTTATAAAACAACTTATATCTTTAATTAAAGATATTTTTATATTCCACATATTATTTTAGTAAGAAAAAGAGTGGAATTATTATTGTGGGCAGAGAGCGTGCTAGCCACGCTCCCCAAGTCCCAAGAAGTCCCAACTAGAGACTGGCTTCCCTTTCCGCGCGCGATAATTAAAGCTTGTAAAATAAAAAGTTAAGGTCCCTAATCCCTATTAATATTTACACTCTTCCTTTCCAGTTTCCACTCCACTTCCATATTTATGCACACAAACACAATTGACTTCAGATTTCCCAATTCCCACTCCATTCCTTTTCTGCTTTTGCAACTTTCCAACGCCATTCTGCTTTCTGAACCCAACAAAATGGTACCTTTTCAACTGTTTTCACCCATACTTATTACTAGTTTTTTTGCTTGTTTTATTTAGGCTCAAACCCTTTTTAACCCTCAAGAGTGCTTCTTTTTTTAAATTGACCCCTAATTAATTTTAATGCCTGATTTGATCCTTCCAACTTAACTTATATTCAAAATTTAAAATCCCAAATTTGATGAACTATTCCGGTGGTATGCCAAATCGACACGATACTTAGCATTGTGTTTTTTTTTCTATATTTTTACTTTCTAAATTATGATGCTACTGTCCATTTTCTTCTCCAGCACATAACTGATATACATCTTACCATTGTGATTGTCTATAATAAATAATTTTCCATTATTCTCGACCAATCACTATCGAAGACTGTGAAAGAAATTGGTGATGCCCTTTATCTCCTTCCTCTCTTTGGCATGAGCCATTAACTTTCTCTTCCTTCTATCTTATGCAAATATGGGTTTTCTTTCAACAACTATATATGGGTCTTCTTCAACAATCACCCATTCACCAACACTTACAAATTACTAGATGGATGTAAAAATTGTGAGATCTTAAATCCATCGATTTTTCTCTCTCATTCACGAAACTGTCGAAAAAGTAAGCCCACATCTTAATTTCTAAATCACAAAACAAATAACAAGAAGCATGGTGACTCAAATTTCCTTTTTTCCATTTGTGCAACGAGGTTGGAGACTGTTGAAAAAGTAAGCCCACATTCTAATTTCTAAATCACAAAACAAATAACAAGAAGCTTAGTGACGCAAATTTCCTTTTTTCCATTTGTGCAACGAGGTTAGAGAAGGAAAATGAGTGATTACGAAAAGATTCCACATTTCTTAATAGAAAGAAGGACATTATCCTGTTTTGAAAAATTAAGAATCTAAAACCCAGGAGATGTGAGAAGATGGCCAAAAGTCCAGGTTAACCTCAACATGCATGCGCATCTCCCATGCCACCACAATTTGGATTTTAAATTATAAATATAAGTTAGAGGAATTAAATTGGCATTCAAATTGATTAGGGTCAATTTGGGAAAAGAAGGAAATTTGGGGGTTAAAAATGGTTTGGGCCTTTTTACTTATTCATTTGCTGCTTTCTAGTTTCATTGGTTGAAGTTGAAATTCGTCACCTTCTGTTTTTAATGATACTTGGTGTTGGTTGGGGGTTTAGGGTTGGAGCTTTATAAATATTGATTGCTGGGGAAATTTTGTGTCTTTTTGAATTGGGGTTTGTTTTTTTTATGCCTCTCGAGTTAAGCTGGGGCAGTGGGGCGTTTGGAGATGGTTGGGAAATGCATCTGTTCATTTAAGCCTGCAATTAATTTCGGTTGATGAGGTTTACCTGTAATTTCCTACCTGAATTTTGGATTTTTAGTAGATTTCATCTGGTAAATTGTTATTGATTTAAGAATTTATTTGCTTTCCTTTGGTGATCTATGAGCTTATGGAAGTTTCTCGTTCTTCTGGTTTGCACTGGTTGCACCAATTGTGTTGGTACGTTGTTACTTCATGGTTTGAATTTTTCCTCTGTCCGAATTGTTTTACACACTCACAACCATTATGATCTTTTAGTGAATTTCTCAATGTTCTCCATTCCGTGTGTCCATCTATAGTATTCATGTTAGACAGGAACTCAGGATCCACCCAAAAGATTTGCCGACTAGTTTCTATTGTTATTCTCTTGGGATTTAATTTGTCTTTCGGTTTGTAAAACTTATGCTTTGTACACTTTTAGACCTGTATCTTGTAGATATTGAGACTAATAAGTTTCTGAAATTTTGGAAATTTGTCCAACAAGCGGGATTGAGTTTGAAAGTTTCAACCCGAGGCCTAAGTTTGTTTTATGTTGTTTCTCCTTTTATCTTTTCTACTTTGTTTCTTTATTCGTCGGTGTTATGTTAGTTCATATGTGCATTACGTTATAATCCCATGGTTTGGCATATACAATTGTCGTTTCATTGTGTTTTCTGAATAGCTAATGTGGCACGTAACTTCTCAAGTTCCCCTGATGTCAACGTTAACCATCTTATCAGGTTATTTATTGATCACACTCATGGATTCCCCTCAATCAGTTGTGTCACCTCTTAAGAGCTCTTCAGTTTTTCCCAAATCCGAGAAGCAAAATAGCAATCGTTCTGTAGAAAAGCCCAGCATCTTGTCAAGGGAAATTGATGCGGAAAATGAGACAGCAGAAGGTAACTTGGAGGACTCTCTTGGCGCTTTGGAGGTCTACATACACCAAGCTAGGGACATTCACAACATTTGTATATACCAAAATCAAGATGTTTATGCTAAACTATGTTTGACTAGTGATCCTGAGGAGGCAGTATCCACCAAAATCATCAATGGTGGTGGGAGAAACCCAATCTTTAATGAGAATTTACGCTTCAATGTTCGCAAAATTGATTCCTCCCTTAAATGCGAGATCTGGATGCTAAGCAGGGTGAGGAATTATCTTGAAGATCAGCATCTTGGGTTTGCTTTGGTGCCTGTTTCTGATATCCTCCTTCACGATGGAAAGTTGGACAAGGAGTTCTCTCTTTCGTCGACTGATCTCCTTCACTTGCCTGCAGGATTTGTTCAGTTATCAATTTCTTATATTGGAACACAACCAGAAGTCATGCCAATTCCTGCACCGCGGCCTATGTGCATGGAGATTACTGATCCAGTTAATCATGACTTGAAATCCGTCAAGTCTCTTTGCGATGAATTGGATAAGATTGAGTTCCCTTATCCGAAGGTTGTAAATGAGAATTGTCAAATGGTTGAAGAATACATTAGGATGCCATGTGCCAATGCAGACTCGCCGAATTCAGACAACCTGGTCTCTCCTGATGCTGAAAATCAAGTGATTTCAGAAATTCAACATGAGGAGATCTTCTCAGCAAGGTCTGAAAGTTCAAGGCTGCATCCAAAGATTGATTCTCCTCCAAGCAGTGCATCGACATATAGAACTTCATCTGTTTCAGCTCCTGTAAGCTTTGAGTCCTCTGAGACACCAAAAGATTCAAAATCTTCAAATGAGGAACCCGTTTCAACTCCCAAAGATAATTCTAAAGAAACCATTGCCAACGTGGTAGAGGCTGACGACTATGTAGCTGGTGAGCTGTCAGGTAATACATTTGGAACACCTGTTGTCACTGTAAACATTGAACCAGAGCCAAAGGTAGTTCAGCAGGACATAGTGGATATGTACATGAAAAGCATGCAGCAATTCACCGACTCATTGGCTAAAGTGAAATTGGACTTTGAAAGTGGGCCAACCAGCTCTGAAAATTCTAGTTCAGATAAAAACTCACCGACCTCAAAGATCACTGGCTCTCGAGTGTTCTATGGGAGTAGAGCTTTCTTCTGAGCATTTACTTAAGGTCCAGTGCACTGAATTGACTCTAGTTATTAGAATGAGAACTGGTGTTAGAAGTAGCATTGTGTATTACATAACCTGCTGTTCTGTTTTCATGTAAGGGTATATTTTAAATTATGGTAGATATTGACTTGTATGTTTGAGTGAGCCTTGCTGCATCTGAGTTAGACGTATGGAAATCTCAGACCGCTGCTCTTAATTTTATATCTTTACTGTTAATAGAACTTTCTGTTTTGTTGTTTGATGTGTTTATGGACTTGCCTTAGCGGATCTCAGTCATGACTCTGATGTATAAGTGTTCATGGATGAAGTGCTTAAAATTGTGTTGGGTAACATCATTGCAGTTTAATTTGGCAGTTTGTTTAAATATGTGATTCTTGGTTTTGAAACTGTGTTTTTTTTCAATAACTTGCACAGTTGAGTTATTATGATGTGCTGATTTGAAACATCAGTGTACAAACAACTCCTACTACTTGAAACTGGAGTTCCTAAAACCTACAGTGGGGTAAACTTTCCTGGTATGTTGCTCCTATCTTATCTAGAGAATTTTCATCCAACATATCTTCAAATTGGTACTTCCATGATTTCGTATGCTCTTGCGTGCATATGCCTCCTGCAGACCCATGCAATCTGACCATCATCCCTGTATCTCACTCGCCACAAGCCAAATTTCTCAGCAATGTCTTTTCCAGTCGAACATCCCTGGTCCCTCAGAAAATCCATTACCCATTGCTGAGCTGCTCTATGCTCCTGTTCAATGTCCCTCGAGCTCCTGCTTCGGTTCCTGCTTCCAGCTGCAGCAACTCCAGCAGCCCCAACGGCTGCTGCCCCTGCTGCTCCATAAAGCATTGGAGAATTGATTAGATGTGCGACCTCCCTGCCGAGATCAGGTATCATTTCCCCCATCCCTGCTGCTAAATGGGCTCCAATTTTGAGAGCAAAGGTTAAAAGTTTCATGAACTGTTTCATGTAGGGAGCCAGGAACTTCACTGTGATGTTATCCACCTGCATAAGCTCACAGCCAATCTGATCCTCAACAACGTGCATTTCCCTCCGGAATTCACACAGCATATGCAACCGGAGTGCTGTCATGCCTGAAATTATGGTGGTGATCAATCTCCTCGAGTAGTTCTCTGTTGTGACGAAATAGAACATATTTGGTGCTTTCCGTTCTTCGAGTTGGATGTTGTAGTTCACCAGGTAGTTCACTTTGCGATGCAGTTCAATTAAGAGCCTATGTTCGTAATATCTCAGGCCTTGAATTTCCTGCTTGATATCCCTAATTTCTTGTTCAATGATCTTTAGCCTCTGAAGGACTGCCTCGACGCCTTTGGCTATCCCAGCAAATGTTGGCTCCACTGAGCCAGTTGTTTCTTCGCCAGATGTCGAGGGATGATCTGGACTGTTTTCCTGCGGGACTTGAAGTTCCATGGCAAGGTTGTACAGGTCATGGTATCGGCCATGAAGTACCCCTCTGAAGTCATCATCTGACAGCAAATCACGAGCAAAATCAAAACCAGGTCCGATAATTGTGCTTCCAGAGTCTGAAATCGCATCCCATGTGTGCTGATAATCGTAAATGCTTTCTGCAGGAACCGAGAGCAGTGCTTGCTTCAGTAGTTGTAGATGAGCACATTGGTTCCTTCGGTATCTTGGAGGCGTTAGATGTTTCACGCATTCAGACCGAAGAACGTACTCTGTCAGGGTGATCTCGTGACAGAGGCTGTGTATTGCAGGAATAATGAGATGCTGAAAGAGTTTCAGCATTTCTGTTGGACTCTTTGTGGAGCATGCTAGCACGTCTACGTAATAACCTAACTGTCCTCCAAGCTCTATGCGCACATAGATTCCATTTATATTTATCGAGATAAGGTACTTCTCAAGGCTGTAAGATGCTCCGTGCTGGTGTCTTAACCCCAATATTTTGTTATACAAATGTACCTGGTATGAAGGAAAACCAAATTTTCGACAATGAAGTTAAAGGTGCCTTTTCTTATTCAGGAAATATGCCAGAAAAAGACAATTGGATGAAGGTAAGAAGAGGACAGCAGAAGAAAACTTGCCTGTAGGCGTGGAAAGAAACCCGGTGTGAGAAACATGTGGCTCGAGTCATCACATTGAAGACGCCTTCCAACATAATGATTATCGGGTGACATCACCTGCCATCTCTGAGGCTTCCACCTGCCTTCTTCCAAATTGGATGGAATCAACAATGGCGAATTGGGATCTGATGGATCTTGTTGGCAACAAAGCTCCAGCTTCAGCATCATTTTTGTAAGGTCATCAGGTTCCAGGTTCTCAATGACATTCGAGCCCATCCCTGGAACGTGACTCTGTAAGCTGCCCATTAGAATCTTCTCAAAGTCTTTTCTGTTTATGAACCCGGTTTTCTCGTTTGAGCTTTGCTTTCTGATATCTATTCTTATTAGATGACTAAGTACTTCACCACAAAACCACTCACAATCCAAAATTAAGAATTCTAATTCGTCAAAGTAAATCACCTCACCTATGTAATGAAGACTTGAAGCCACTGCTTTCCTCCTCGACTCTACCTGGTCTTTATTATCATGTCTTGAACGAATCCTTAGGAATGGAACCTTGACTTGACAAAGCTCCCCGAATTCTTTCCACTTCATTGCAGGTCTGTGGCGATTTTCCTGTCGCCAGTCCGACAATATGTCAACAAGATCATTGCAGAGCTGATAAACTCGAGGAACCCTTTGAAGAATTGTTTTGCACGTTTTTCGGATATGATGGCTGAGTTTATTCACTGATGCTGATGATCTAGCATCAACTGTGAAAACAGTTGGATAGAATTCGACAAAGCCTTGGAATTTGTCTCTTACTCTTTTTATCAAATTCACAGTGGCCTGCAAGCCATCTGACTGCTGATTGATCTTGTCGTGGTGGGTTAGCACCACGGTTACATTAGGCAACATGCACTGCTGAACCGCTCGTTTTGAGTTGGAAACAATAAACCTGAGCCAGTATTGCAGATCATCTTCAATCTCGCTCGAAGTTTTTGGCTCTCTGTTGCCAGGTTTCCTGAATAAGCTGGATATGATCAGAAAACAGGATGCACTGCCATGCCCTGGAAACATGAGATCATGCAGCGAATGTAACTCATGCTGTCCAGCGAGATTCCATATTGCGATCTTTGAGTCTTCATCCTTGAATGTCTTGATTTTGATGCCCGGTGTTCTAACAGCCTGCTCAATAGGATTCACCAGAATTCTCACATGATCCAAATACGGTAGCTTTGAAGGGGAGCTGTTCTGCAATATTGCATTGCACAATGTACTTTTACCGGCACATTCTTGACCACATAGGAAGACGCGACAACTCTTGGGGGCAGTCATTTGCATATCCTTGAGCAGATCAATCTCCGGTTCATGGGTCTTTCCGTTCTGACCCAATCGCTGATTTATGCCTTCGGTTTTTCCTGAAGCCTGGAGGGGAGTTCTGGCAAGATCAATCTCTTCGATCCAAGGATTCACATTTAGTGTCTCCATTATGGTCTGCAGGACAACTTCTCCCCTCACCCCTTTGCAGCCCTGCAGTGATAAACACCTCAGTGTGGCGTTCCTCTCCAGGCCCTTGAAGATTCTGACGAAGTCGTCTGGTTTCAGGCTCTCGTCGTTGTATATGCCAAAATATGTGACACTTTGGTTGCTACTCAGCATCTGCACAATGGCTGCAAGCCCGTCTCTCCCAATCCTAGTCTTTCCTCCTATAGTCACTGATTTCAACTTTGTGTTTGCTTGCCTTTGTAGAGCCGAGAATTTGCTCAACGGACAGAGCAAATGCTCGACGCCCACTCCTCCGAACCAGTTTCCATCAAGGTACAGCCTTTCCAAGCTTTGGTTTTTGAATAGCCCAGCAGCCACATAGACGGCACCCTTGTCCTTGAGACACGTCTTCGACAAGTTAACCTCTTTCAGGCTGCGATTCTGCTCCAGAACCCAACGGAACTCCTTCGCCCACCGTGAATTAAGCTCGACTCCTGTCATGTCGAGCGATCTTACTGTGGAATTCCATCCCAAGGAACAAGCGACGCGGCAGGCACCCGAGATATCAAGATGATACACTCGAAGAGTGCTGTTTTCAGGTACAAATTCAACCACTTTACAACTTTTTCCGCTACGATCCGCACTCCAAATATGAACCTCCATGGATCTGTTCCTCGCCAAAACAGCCGAAATCAGCGGCGTTGCTGTGATCGACTTGGAGTCGAAAATCGTCAGCAGCTTCAGAGTTGAGTTAACTTCAATCATCTTGGATAGCTCTTCTGCTCCCTTTGATCCAATGGAATCTTCCCATATCTGCAATTCCTCCAGGCAGTGATTATCCTTGAGAGCCGAAGCCACAGCCGTGGCGCCTTCCGAACCTATCCCTGATTCTGACAACATGATTTCCGTAACGTGCTCATTTTTCCTGAGAGCATCCGACAGCTCCGCCAAACATCCTGCGGTGAACTTGTTTCTTCTGAACATCAGCTGCTTGATGGTGGGGTGGTTTTCGATCATCATCCGGAGGTCTTTCATTAGGTGAACATCCCATTCTATGAGGTGGAACTCCATATTTTTCAGCGAAGGCTGGGCGGCATTGCAGGCTAGAGCTTTGAGAAGCTGCGAGAAGTGCGTAAGGCCGCCCTTTGAGATGTTGACATTCATGGATCTCTCTGTTTCTTGAATACAACCCAAAGCCGTGGGCGATTGAGAAGAAAAGATGAAAGAGAGGCTATGCAGGTCAAAGGTGTGGGAGTTGATGGCTTGTAGAGCCCCTTGGAGGTCTTCCAGGTTTGCCAATGCCATTTCTTGAAGAGGAGGAGAAATTTTTAGAGGGTTAGAGAGAAGAATTGAAGGATTCAGAGTTTTGAAGGAAAGGGAAATGTGGAGAGACTTTGGGGTTTGGGTAAAGTAAGTGTGATGCTAAGAGCCTAAGATGCTTTGGTTTCTTTTCTTGTTGGAGTAGATGACAATCTGTCATGTCTCATGTGGAGGCAAGGAAGCGCAAGGCATCAATCATGGGATTGTGTTCAAACTTTGAAGGATAATCAAGGAAATAAATAATTATACAGGAATGGGTTTTGAATTCTTTGCTGGTAAAGTAAATGCATGATGGGAAGGAATGAGATTTTTTAAGAGTAGTATCATATTATTTTTTAATTATAAGAATAAAAGAAAATTTAAAAAAGAAATGATGATAAATTTTGTATTATATCTGTTGACTGGGAGGGAGAATAATGACCGTAACTGTCACGAACCGTGACCTTGAAAAGAGTCGATAGGTTGAGTTTGACAGGAATATCAGAAGGGAGGCTGTCGAAACACAGTCGGAATGAAGAAGGCCAACCAAGTCGAAGGAGGATGGGCCGGGGAGAAGGATGGTGATGACGAGCTGATGCAATGGACGGCGGTAATGCAAACACTTTCTCCTGACAGTTTCCTCCATGGCTGTTGTAATTGACGGTAGTTATTAGAAGTGTTTAGTGGTAGTTTTTGTACTTGATTTTTGTAACTACTTCAATGGTGGAACTAGTATTTAAGTTGAGTTATAAATATAGATATGATCCGAAAATTGAATCAAGAAATTGGATATTTCTTCTTATTCATTGCATTTACAATTTTTCTTATTACTTTCTTACTATTTTCTTTTAGTTCGAGAAATAGTAGTTTTTATAACACTCTTTTTTTCTTCAATCGAAGTGTTTTGTTGATTCCAGTCAGCAATACCATAAATAAAAATTAGCGATAAATTAAATCAAGAGAGTATTTACTTTTGAAAGCATAGGTCATAGGTGCATAGCAGCATAGGGCAGTGTAATCATGACAGGAGAAGACTTTCAAGGCTGTCCGGAAGAATTCTCGCCCGCCTTTTCCCTATCCTTTGGCCTTTTCGGTTTTCCCATTGGAATTGGGATACCACGATCGACTCAAACAATTTAAAACTTCATTTTTTTTCACCATATTAATGTTACATTGGATTTCACTATATTTTAACTTATTTTTAATTAAACACTCATAATAGTTGTAATTCAATTTAATTTAAAAATGGAGTCTATTATTACATTAAATTATTCTGTCTGTTTTTACCCAAAATAATTTCAGATATCATTTTATCATAAATTTATATATTTCTTTCATCACTTTTTTTATCCCGTTTTAATTTTTAACTATGAATAAATTAAAAAAATTTAAAAATTATATAATTTATATTTTAATTTCAAGCTTTCCATTACATTTGTGCTACAAACAACAAAAAAAAATTAAATTTTTTGAAATGATAAAAATACATTTAAAATCATATTTGTACTATATACAACATATTAAAGTTAAAAATTTATAATTTATCACATTAAATTAAAAAGTTTGTAATTTTTTTATATTTTGTATTGATGTCTACCGCCCCCATTCACTTTCTTTATGGGCGAGTGCGCCTCATAGTACACGGGCAATCCTTGCTTTCTTTCTTTCTTTTTTCTTTTACTTTTGCGTGAGACTTTCAATTAAATCCAATTAATCAGTCTTAACTAAATTCATCTTATTAAACTTGAACTCATTTCCGATGATTAGAATCTAATTTTTCTAGTTCAAATTCATCTTTAAACTACCAAAGTAGTTGCTCTCGTACCAATGATACCCCGCAAAGCCAAAGCTATTTCATTTGGAATGGAATTAGCAGTGTCACATTTTTGTCTGCTACCTCTCCACACTCCAATTAATTAATAAAGAAAATGGAAAATTATAATATTTTCTAATAAAAAAAAGTAATCAAAAGAATAAAATAGATTAATTATTTTGAAACAATTTAAAATAAAGATCAATCTTTTTGACCCAGAACATTTTTTAATCCTCAAACTTAAGGCCTTGGGACTAAATGCCCACAAACAATTTTTTAGAATAATTTGCCCCCAGACTTGGCCGACATATATTTATGTATTCACTTTATAAATGAAAAATAGTAAAATTTATCTATTTGCAAAAGTCTCGTAGCACTTTTTTTCCCTTAAAAAAAGCAAAATAAAATTTTATTAATAAGTGAAATGACAAATTGGTACTGTGATAAGCGTAATTAAAGGACAAACAGTAGAAGGTGACAAAGATAACGTAAAAATTACAGAATACATCCAAACCCAGACATTACAAGTTACAACTACAACGCTAATCATCAGCCCATTTTGTAGGAATGCAGCAGAGACATATATATATAGGAGAGAAACAAAACACAAGGATCCCAACTCAATTGTCACAGAAAACCCATGGAGAAAAGGAGAGAAAAGATCCTCCCTATGAGCAGCCTTCTCCCATTGAATGCAGATTCAAATTTCCAAAACTTCAAGGTTACGAGATCATTTCTGATCCATAACACGCCTCAACACTCAACAGGTTACTCTCAATACAAACAACAAATATCCCCATCACTTCCATCTCAGAAGCATAACAGATACACACCAATAACATGCAACAATGCAATAATATGCAATCGTCGAAACTCAAAGAGGAATTCCCTGTCCAGACCTTCACCTCACCAGTTTTGCACCCCAGAAGACCTCAAATGGATACCTTGTGAGCCGGGGAATGGAGATATCAGACTTTGTGTCCTTTTACCCATCCAACTTTTGCCCCTACTTGAACTCGAAAACTTGGCCTCGGTAGATTGACCAAGAATATTGGCAATACTATATGCATGAGATAGCTTGAGATTCTTTTTGATAACAAAAGAAGAATTTACAGGATAGATTGCGAAGCTATTGTAAAATTATACAATATAATAATAGAAAAGGATGGGCAGATTTTTAAGAGTTAAAAATTACAAATAATTACAAATTATATATAAAATTTAATATTTTTAAGAGTTAAAATTACATTATTGTTTGTATATGTTTTTATATTATATATATATATATACATGCACATTTTAATTTTTGAGAGAAAATAATTTTTTTAAAAATAAAACAAAACTTTTATTAAAAAATATAAAAGATACATGATCAAACTAAGCAACTGAATTAAAAGGTTATGCTTTTGAAATTGTGTTTTCACTCCAGTAATAATAATTGAAATTGAAAATAATGGCTTGCAATAGTAAACATTGACGAGGCTTTTTATATAATAGGTGCATATATATATATATATATTAATGGTATATACTTCCTTCCAGAAATTGAGTATTTTTTTATGGATTGAAAGAGATGACATATTCTATTAGTGGATAAAAAGATAAATTATATATTTATTAATGGACGGAAAAAGAAAATTGGATTTTATAATTTAATGAATAGAAAAATTGAAATATTTTATTAGTGGCTAAGTCTTTAACTTCCAACCTTATAGGGTCAGAAGTTCAAATCTTCTTCAGCCCTTATTCTTCCATTTTCTTTCCCCTTTATAA
>MAYD01547166.1:0-16626 GCA_001909325.1 Ruellia speciosa
CGCACAACACAAACAAATAATGCAATCTTATCAATGATGGATAAGAATACCTTTCACTCCAATTGTGTTGCATATCTTTCTTCACTTTGGTTGCATAAGGCTAAAAATTCAAAGTCTTTTATTAAGTAAGTGTGCCTGTAATGTTTAAACTCTGTCTTAACATTTGATCAACTTGTATATAACCAAACTCTCCCTCAATAGGTTAATTGAGCATAAATAGAAACTAAGGAGGCTTCTTATCCTCAAAACTCCACTTTGTCTAATTGTTGTCTCAACAACAGTGTGGTCAGCAACATATGAATCAACATGATTATCCGATGATTTCTTTCTTTGATCATCATGAAAGGCCATCACATTTGGCCTGAAAGTATTCTCCAATAATACTCTATATCTCCCCTTAAAGTGGTGCCTTATCTTCCTTTTTATCTTTTTAAAATTTTATTTTTCAAAAAAATAAAACACCAAAATGCAGAAAGTAAATATTTACAAGGCAATGCAAATATAATACTTTAGCATAGAGAACATTAATCAAGATATTTTTCGAAGTTTCTCAACGTTCGAACCATCTAATCCTCGAATTAGAATATTCGCCTACTTGTTCATTGTCTGAACATCTTGATGAACAAAACTCCTTCTCCTTTGGATACTTTTCTTGCAATAACATCATTCATACCTGTAAGTATCTCTTTCTCATCTTTCCTCCTTCAGACCTTTTGAGTAGTGCATGCATATGATCCATCTTTTCTATTCTTCATTCCCCATGCCTTTTGAGTTGTGAATGTAGCATTGTAAGCTCCCATCTATCTTTCGTCATCCAAACCCTCCTATACTTGACTTGTTTCTAGTATCTCTTTGGATGACCATGCGATAGGTTTTCCATTTATAACATCTTGTGACAATCTCAAACAATTATCAACAATATGTCTAAGGAATGAATATCTAGTAAGTGCATGACCTAGGGGGTCTGGGGATTCTTGTCTTCTCATTTTCTTTTCTTGGTAGAGGGTTGGTCCTCTTCGGCTAGTGATCCAGCAACATGCCCCATTTCAAAAATTTTCTTTTTGACTTATTTTCTTGCTAGCTACTCATTTTAGTTTGGTATCCAATTCCAACATGATCTCTTGTTGATTTTTTCATTGTCAGCACATCATTAAGCGTTGCCTTTTTAGTGTTAAGAAGACTCATAGACAACTCTACTTTAGTAACTCTTCTTTCCATCTCAGCAAGTGACTTCCTCAAATTCTCATAACCAGCAATAGCCTTGTCAGGTTCAGCTTCAATCGGCTTCAGTTCTCCCTTCAGTTTCTTAGTAGTGTTACTATTGTGTTCTAGCAATATCACGTCATAATCATGTTCATCCTTAGCCATCTTCAAATTTGCTTCAAGTGTTTTAGTAGTGTCTTTTGAATGTCTTGACAACTGCAAAGTGATATCCCTATTAGCCATTAGCTCATTCAATTTTGCCCTCAATTTTTCAACTTTGTCAATGCCTATTTGGACACCAAGATGGCAAAGTCAAATTCTTCTTTGAGAGCAGCATTCTCCTTCCACATAAACAGGTTCTCAAATTTAGATCCAATATCATTAATTTGTTTCTCCTGCTTATGTCCTGACGAAACAACTACAAAACAACCTCTTCAATTCTTCTTGGATTTCTTTGTGCGCTTTTCCTTCAACATCTTTCTTGCCTAATGGATCTCACTTGAATAAGTGTCTCACTCTAATACCAATTGTTAGGTTTAGGCGAGGTAATTTACCCAATTTACTCATTCAGTTTTTGTTATGTTCTTTCGATGTCTGATAAAAAAACATACAAATTATATGCGCAACGAAATTTAAAAAAAAAACAGACAGAAAAACAAGAATTTGTTACCACCCAGCTTGCCTCTCCGGCCTACGTCTAGGGGATACCAATTTGGGTTTGACTTCACTAGTAATTATATAGGAAACCCACCTAAGTCAATTATAAGGATATACACAAAACCTCTTAACACCAAGGATGTTCAGTACATTTCTAGCCACACATCCCAGCTTGAAAATGACCCCATCGTCTTCGCTACCACCCAAATACCCCCAGCTCGGTGTCAAACTTCTTGTATCTTCGTGATCGTGTTGCTCACGTCTATGTGAATGCCAGCATTGAACAAGTACCCAAACCAACATCTAAAACAATCTTCCCAAAACACATCTAGGTTCGCAACTGTGTTTGAAGTTGTTTGGACAATGTATAACAACGTCTGAATGTCTGCTCGAAGCACCAAAAAAATGATTAATCTCACATGTAACACCCCAGTTTTTTCCACAATCAGAATATTACCATCACATCCAATTTACTGAAGAACAACATACTACAGATTCCTCCTTAAACTGGATGCAAGAGTAACAATCATCTAACTATCAAAATATGTGGAAAAATAACTCTAGAAGCTAGTCCCTTTTTGATCACAGCTTCATATAGATCTCATCATACACAATGTCTAAATCATCCTAGTCATATAGGAAGCAAAAAGATGATAAAGATAAAATTAAACTTCAATGTCACAGTTATACCCCATGATAATGCTCGGTAATTTAGTACAAGCTGATTACTGAATTTAAATAACATCATAATGATTCAAGTCAAGAGAGTAAGTCCACAAAACAAGACAAGTAGTTGAAATATCATACACAAAACAAACTAATCAATTATGTTCGCTCATCTCACAAAATAGCCCAGGGAGAAAATCTCTTCCCTCAATGCAACCTGGGGAGCCAAAGGTACATCCCCCTACCCTAACAATCACCTGCAAACCAATAGGTAGCACCATTAGTAAAAAGCAGGTAATGTAACGCCTTGGTTTCACCAGTGCGCCATGCCATACTGATTATCCTAAACTAGTGGCCAACTAGCTTGAGTTCTTCAGCACAAGACAGGTAACCACATAAAGTCAATTAACCATTAACTAACTCTTAACGTCAAATAACCAAACAGGAAACATAAATCTAAAACATCATAACATTCAAATACAATATACAAATACTCGTCACTGACAATGGCTACTACTATAGTACAACACTGAATGTAAGTTCGCTCAACCTTAAAGTCCCCAGCATGCTTTGTTAAGGGTATCAAGATGACCTGAAAAGAATGAAAACTTTGGGGTCAGCAAAAGTTGAGCAAGGAGTTTCCCGTAGGCGAAAGCCTCTTTGCCAAAATACATTTATAAAATCCAATTTCCCCTTTCAAAGATTAAAGTAGTATAAACAATGGATACATAATTAAGCTCAACCGCAATTTATAAAGCATCCAAAAACAGATAACCCATAATTGCCAACTGTAACACCCCGTGTTACTGTACCCAAATTAAGAAAATAAATAAATAATATTTATTTATTTTATTGGGAGGAAATAGGATTTCTAAAATGTTTTGGGGACAAAACGAAGTTTTTAAAACTTTTGAGTTCAAAAGTTGAAACTCAGGGACAGTCGGGGTCAGATTGAGAGATTTATAAAGTTTGGGGTCGATTTGAATGAAGGGAAAAGTTTTGGTCTTGATTGAATTAAAGGGGAATCTGTTGGGGTCAATTGATAATTACCCCATTCTTGATTTAATTAAAAATAGGAAGTAGAATGGGAACGGAGACAGAACACAGAGGTCACGCATTTGGGCTTCCTTCTTCTTCCATTTCCTCCATTTTTCTTCAAGGTCGCGGATTTTACTCCATGTCGCGCATTTTGAAATTCCGGTAGTGAGGTTGAGGATTTGGGTTTCTCTTCCTCGTTCGGTCGAGGATTTTGGATTTTGGTTTTGATGTCGCGTATTTGGGATTTGGATTTTGGTTCAATGTCGCAGATTTGGGAATAAGGGTTGGAAGGCTATATAAATAGCAACCCCCTTCGACTCAATTATTGTTGGCTCAATTACTGGAGTTGAATCTTGGATGTGAAGGTTGCTCTCTCGGCCGATTGGTGAAGGTAAACTCGAAACCCTACTTTTCTTCGATTTGGGGATCTTGGTTATTATGATGTTATCGTTAAGTTGCCTGTGACAATTGAGTTGATCTGAGGTTTTGAGTCATGGGCTTGTCGATGTTGTTGGCTGTCTCTGGTTCCCTTGTCTGTGACAGTTGGTTGGTTCGGTGTTGATGGGAGTATTGAGTTCTGTTGTCTGTGGATGGTGCTGTTTCTGTTTTGGTTCATGGGTGTTGGATTTTGGTTTCTGCCTCCGATCCAGTGGGATTTGGTCTGTCGTTTTTGCTCAGTTTGGTTCTGTTGGTGTTTGGATGTTTGGTTCGGTTCTTGCCCGATGAAGGCGGATTTGCAGAGGGCTTTGTGTTGTCAGGTTTGGAATTGTTGTCCTTATGCTACCCCATATCGTATGGTTGGCAGTCGGGGTAGTCGATGTTCGGTGTTGGTTCTATTCTTGTGTTTCCCCACTTATCGTGGTTTGGAAGCCAAGACTTTGTGAGTTGTTTTGCTGTGTTTGAGCAGTCGGTTCCCGTGGGTGTTGATTGTTGTGTTTTTTCCAATTTCTTGATTTCCCCCTTCCTTCGGCTTTGGCTTGAATCGTTAAAGGGTTGGAGATCTTGAGTTGGAAATGGATTAAGTCGATGATGTAGACGACTGAGACCGGTCTGAGGCGATCCAAATTGTGTCGAGTTGGTTTCAGTCGATTTTGGGATTGGCAGCGTGTCATGTGTTCTTCCGTGTTCTACACTGATCTTCATTGTGTTCATCATTTGCTGTGTTTGATCCTTTGAGTAATTGGAAATGTACCTATGGGCTGTTGTTAACAATTGGGCCATAAGAAATGGTTTAGGCCGATTAAATGATTGCTGGGCCTTAGCAAATTAATTGGTTCGTTGGGCCTTAACTAATTATGTAACGCCTCGATTCTCCATAATCAGCCACGTCACCGCCACACCTAACTTACCTCGGATTCTACGCCTAATCCTTAGTAAGCTTGGTGCTCAGGCTAAACTAATTCCTTTAATCCACTTTTTGTAGGGAGGCTCGTACTACCACGGCTACACCCCAGTCCTGCAGAACCTAGCACACCCCAACCCATCCCCACAGGAGATCACATCAATCCCATGGTAGGTTGTTGCCAATGGGAATCGAACCCATATGACCTTTACCAATGCAGCTCAACTGGATACCAATGCTTGCATTGGTAAAGGTCATATGGGTTCGATTTCCATTGGCAACAACCTATCATGGGATTGATGTGATCTCCTGTGGGGATGGGTTGGGGTGTGCTAGGTTCTGCAGGACTGGGGGATAGCCGTGGTAGTACGAGCCTCCCTACAAATTAGTTGTTACAGGGCCTTAAATAATTAAAAAGGGCTGTTGGGCTCGGGCCGGATAATTAAATCAATTGGATCAGAAAGACAGTGGGCCGGATTGAAATTAATTATTAGTTGGGATTCAGAATTCAGGCAAATTGCAGTGGGCTTTTTGGACTTAAAGAAATCCTAATTAATTAATCTAATTAATTTGGATTAAGGGATAATCGAGACGTTTAATTAATTTAACTAATTAATTAAATATTTCCTGCGATGATGAGAGGTATGGATAAGTGTTCTCGTTTTCAAATACTACACTTGAAACCTCTGAGCAGTCAGATAAAAAGAAATAGCAACCGATAAAAATAATAATAATCGAAGGGATTATTATTTAAATTTAATTGTTGGATAAACAATTAAATTAAGGACATTTTAAGTTGGATAATTGATTCAGAAATATTGATGTCAGTTTGTTCTGCTTCAAGGTTTTGTCGATCGGTTGGACAATGGGATTCAGTTCAGTGGAAGATTCAAAAGACTGTAGATAAAGGTAAGGACATACACCGGACACCTATAAGTCCCAAATGTGAAAACTTAGGCCCTAGAATATTTTATTTTAGGCCTAGGAAATATGTGTTCTTACTGGTTTTATTATTCTGCATTTATTAAATTTATTATATTAAATTTTAAATGCATGAAGGACTATTGTTTCAATTAAATTAATTAATTGAATTCTTGTATGTGGATTAAATGCTATGCATTTATATTTATATTCTTGAATTTAATAAATTTAAATTAAATTCATAGAATAGTTATTTTATTTCAATTAAATTACTTTAATTGAGTTATTGTGTGGTTTATATGATTGAATGTGCTTATGTGGATCATATTCATTCAAGGGCTTTGATTGCAAACGGGTATTGCATGTAATACGGTAAAGCCTATCAGTGATCGAACAAGTGACATCTATCACTTGTCTCGAGCTGAATAAAGGCTATGAAAAAAGTGGAAACAATTGATGACGATAAATAAAATTGATGCACTGCATTAAAATGGATAATCACGTAAAGATGACTAGAGTGGTGATCCTCAACATCTTTCTGTGAGTTGATCGCCATAGGATTTCTAAATTCCACCAACCCGGAAGTTTCGACTTTCAGTTTTCCCTGTTTTACTCAGGAGGCTAGCTACCTTGATGAGGTTTACCGGCAATTTGAGTTCAGTTAAATGCGGGGTTGGATAGGATTATAAGCGTGTACTGTGGGGGGTACTACACGTGATGCCGCAGTTGGAACTATCCAAATTCTAGCCTCTGGGGAGTCTAGCTGGTGACTAGCGGAGCGACCCAGTTCCCAAGGCTATAATGACTCCTTGCGGCGCTCATCCTTCCATGCTTTGGTGTACGGCGTTGGATTGGGTGATTCCTTCCCGCCTACATCTCTGCAGGACCTTATGTTCGGCAGTAGGTAGGTGGTTCCTACTGTTAAGCACGGCTTGGTTACCTTACTCTAGGATTCTATTTGCGTTTTAGCTGACATTCGTTATCTGCATGGTGTGTATTTTATCGTGTCTGGCCAGGTGTGCATTCATGACAGGGGGAGGTCCAGGTATTTAATTGTATAATGAAATATGCACGGGGGTTTAATCTGTATCATTGCATTATGGAAAATGCACGGGTATCAATGCATTATGGAAAATGCATCAGGGTTCACTGGGTATCAATGCATTATGGAAAATGGATCGAGTTGTTGGGTCTTTATCACGTATTCATTTGCTTGAGGGTTTATGTTGTGGCATATGGAAGTGCATTCACAGCACGATTGAAATCATGTGTTATGGAAAATACATGACAGGTTAGGTTATTATTTGCACGGCAAGTTTTGAAGTCAACACGGTTTAGTAATACATCTTTTAAACTGCATAATTTTAAAGTTTGTATTAGAAACGTGCATGACATGAAATGGTTTTGAAACCCGTTAAGTAAACGTATCGGAGACGTTCTTAACTTGGCTCATTATGCATCTTCATATGCATGGCATGCATTGCATTTGTGTGTGATCCTTACTTAGTCGTTTTCGATTAACGGTGCTTTTGCATCGTGCAGATAATGAAGGCCGGAGGGACTATATCCCTCTTGGCGAGCGTGCAGAGTGAGGTTATGACCTCAGGGGTTTTGGCGAGGCTGAGCGAACATAGTAACTTAACTGCTTTGTGTGGTTTACATTTCAGTTATTTATTATGTTCTTAACTTTACGCCTCATAAATGTCATTTTGTTTATCGGCTTGTATTAAGTAGCCGAATCCCGGACGTGGGATATTTTGTTGCATTTTGATATTGACATGCTTTACCTGTAATAGTATGGTTAGGCAATGCTTTTGTGTGACTGTCTGTTTTCCAAGTTTTAATACGGTGAACTATGATCAGAGGGGGCAAACTTCCTGAAATCCAGTGTACTCTGATAGGATTAGGGAATTTGGTTTAGCTTGAGCACCAAGCTTACTAAGGATTAGGCGTAGAATCCATGGTAAGTTAGGTGTGGCGGTAACATCATCCGGTTATGGGAATCGGGGTGTTACACCAACACTTGCAATCCATACAATTGTTAATGCCAAACAAAGAGATGGTTAGGTAATAGGGAAATAACAACAGTAACTAAGAAAGCAATACCGTTAATCAACTCACCTGTCCCATACCAGGCATTAAATTAACAATTAGTAAAGAAATGCTCGTGATGTATAAACCTAACATACACCTATCTATCCTAAATGCAATACAGAATATGGCTAAATGCCTAGCGTGCATCCTGCCGGCAGCATTTTCAAGGACACTTCAATAACCCCCAAGTGTACCGCGGACGAATCCTTCAACTTGGATTTTCTGGCATTCGTGGCAATCACCGTGACCACAGTCTGGTTCCACATCACGTAATTTCATATGTCAACCCCCTTGATCTGGTCGTCGCTTCAATCAATCATACAAACACACATATCAGGGACATCCCTGTCCCCGCATAGCACAATCATCAACACACGCCCCTCAGGGCCTTTATTTAAAAACCTAAATCATTATTGCGGCCAATCAACCAAATATCGTTACACAACTCAACATGGCTAAATGGGCCAAATATAGTATCGAAATCATAATCCAATGGCTAACAGCCAAATACAACAGTCACGGTGACCAAACGGGCCAAATACAACATCAATGCCACACGGAGGCCAAAGGGGCCAAATCCAATCATCGCCGTGGCCCACCAGACTAAAGCATAAGTTCAACACAACACGTGGCTAATTGGGCCAAAACCTCAATATAGTTTGTACTAGCCAAACAGCTAAAACATCGTTGCGCACAAGCGATAGCTACAATGCCAAAGATCACAACACACTCAGTGGCCAAACGGGCCAAGGATCATTTTATAATTCGACGCGGCCACATTAGCCAAAGATCTTAACGCACGCAGTGGCCAACGGTCAAATAGCTATACCCACACACAACTCGGTAGCTAAACGGGCCAAGGATCATTTCAAGAACACATCTCACTATTCAAATACCCCTCCATTTCAAAAGTACACACCCCAAAGATATTCATCAACCACACATGGACCAGTATTCACCAAATACAACCAATAACATATTGCAATACAACGTCAGATGCCAACTACCTATCACAGTCTATTTCATCAATTGATTGCATGTATAGGAGATCAGGCTATGTTAGATTAACTACATACTACACGTTTCACAATATCCATCATTCTCAGTCAGGTGATAACCAACTATCGCAGTCTATGTCATATATCACACACGCGTATAAGAACCAAGCTCACATATTACCCTATAATACCCTGCCATACCGCGTTATTGGCTATGAAAGCCCCCACTGCATTTTAAAACCACAGGCTAAATCAGATTCGCAACCTCTTAAGAAGCCGCAGTATACAATACCGTGGCCAAAACCACGATGCCAAAACAAAGCCCAAATTCAACGAAACTTTCCAGATCAAAAGAACACTCAAAAAGCTTCCCAAAAATGTATAAAATACCCCTTGTCTGAATTCGTAAGCTTGTTGAATTCATACACCAAGTTGTTGAAAATCCTAGTTCTTCAAGTACAATAAGCCCACTTCCAAAGGCTCTACAAGATGCAATACTCAACCAAATCAAAATTCAAAAGTAGTTATAGAAACCTTGTTCCACTACGAATAACTCACCAGAAGACACCAACTCCAAACTCCCAACGTATTGAAAATCGGCTCACAAAATCCTCATTTGAATCTATAAAAAAAATCACAGTATTTCCAACCAACTTTAAGCCCGTTTTTTTATATGATTACAACCTCAAATCAAGATTCCAAACCATGCATATTTTAGTATCGAACATGTACTTCAACTTACCTGAAGAAATCAAAGCAAAATCCTCCTCCTAGATGAAAAATCAACTCAAAGATGGTTCATTCACCTCCTAGTTTGTTCATCTTCACCTCCTTGGTTCTCCCTTATCTTCAGAGGTTCCTGCCACTCTAAGTAATCAGAAAGGTGCCAAATGACGTGTGAGGGATGGATGAATCTAAAAATAGCTGAAAAAACACCGCCTTGACACCTGTGGTATTCACTGCAGTATCCGCGACTGCGGACTCCAATACCGCGAGTCCTGGTCAGGTGGGGTCCAAATGATGCTAAGCAATCCAGGAAGAAAATGATCTCGAAATCATCTCTAAATTCAAATTCCATTTGTGTCAGCATGCCATCTGTCGATTCGTTACACAATTCTCGTCCTCGCGACAAAGGCCTTGAATCATCAAACGATCGAATACGGGTCAAGGTTCCAAATTTCTCAGGGTATTACAAGTAAGCACATTGTTCAAACAAGTTATTCATCTCGAGATATGCATAAGAATAAAATTATACATTCAAATTTGAGATGTCCGATTGACAATAGATTTTGCTTCAAATTTGAAATGTTCGAGAGTTTGGTATGCATCGCATCATTAGTGCCTTGAGGATTTTAGTTTGGGAATTTGAGAGATATGTGAAATTTATGAGTTTATTTTAGTATTTTAATATTTTACTCTGTTGGGTCTATAATAACTTAATATTTATACTTCTGCACTTACTCTAATACTTTTGCTATTGATGTGATATGCATGTTCAAATTCGTGGTATTTATGTCAAATCCTTCTTAGCTTTAGCTCATCGGGGTGTTACAGCTTGGTATCAAAGTGACTCACTTGAGTGTAGGTAATACTTTCGGGGTTTAAAGATTGGTGTGTTATAGCTTGGTATCAAAGTGACTCACTTGAGGCTTATTCCTAATTATGTGCTCTTACCTGTTTGTTTTATTTTCAAGCGAGAAAGGATTCTTGGGTTGAATTAAGAGGGCGCATTGCACAACACTATAAATCTTCACATCTGATCTAATATTTTAATGTTGGTGGCACATGGAATCAGCCCTTCCATAATTGTTAGAAATGGGCCACTGGCACTAACTTATTCTAATTTGTATAGGGCAATGCCTCCTATACGCGAGCGAGTTGCTGCGAGGGTGCCAGAAACCACTTAGAACGATGAGAACACTCCCAGTGATGCATCAAGAGCTCAGGGAAATCAAACTCCAATAGCTCCCAACATCATGATGACACCACAAATTCTAAGAGGACTAATAGCGGATGTCCACACAGAGGCCATGACTTCAACCAATACTTCTATAGCTACTATGGTTTTAGCTCCTTTGCAGCCATAGGAAAAAGACTACTTGGGCTTCGCAACGCCCCAAGATCTGTGCTAGGGAAAGTGAACCAGCTCATCTGGATAATTGGATAGAGGTGTTGAAAAAGATTTTTGGCACTATGAGATGTCACGAGGACCAAACGGTGAACATTGGTTCGGTGTACCTTGAATGACCTGCTCACCATTGGTGGGTTGAGAACTACTGGGCCTTAACTGTTAGACCGGTTGTTGGATAAGACGCTTTTGTTGCTACTTTAAGAATAGAGTTCTACTCATACCATGTACAGTAAACCAAGAGGGCAGAGTTCAACAAGTTGACCACGGGCTCAATTGTTTTTAAAGAGTACGATGACAAGTTTGAGAAACTTTCCCAGTTTGCTAAGGAACTGATACCTGATGAAATAGAAGTGCTCTAGAGATTTTATGAGGGCTACCAATGGGGGTGTACATGGCTCTCTCCCTTGCCTGAATAAGGACCCTTGGTGAGGCTTATGAGGTCATTACAAAATACTATGGGATTGAGCAAATATCGGAAGATTTCTACACTAAAAAGAAAGATCAAGGCAGATCCTCGTGAAGTAAGGACCGCAAAGGAAAGGGAAAAGTCGAGGAACCTAAGAGGCATAAAGAAGCACCAAGGAAAGTTGAGTAGAGGAACGTCAAGTCCTTATGAGATCGCAAGATTTGTGTGAAGTATAACAAGGACCATTGAGGCTATGCCTGTAAGGGCTGTGAGATCCGCTGCTTTCATTGCTAGAAAACTGGGCATGTCAAGTCCAGTTCCCATAATGAGATAAATTAAAAAAGGAGGCAAGGGGACTGTTTTAGGTCAAGGGACTATGAACGGGGAACACTACTTGCCAAGGATTGAAGGAGAAGAAATGATGAGCCCACGACTTGAGATTAGCTCAGGAATGACCATCATGGTAGGACTAGAACTGTGGCTGGTTAAATATAGTTACCGAAGATGAAGCCAAAAATCATCCAGATATGCTCACTGGTACATTCACTATTTTTAGTCTTCTTATTTTCACATTGTCTGATACAGGTGAATTTTTGTCTTTCATTTTGAGTAGAATTGTTGGATGCCTTAAGCTAGAAACTTAACTCCCATAGCCACAATAGTTATGTTACCATCCATAGATCGAATGAGATACTATCACATGTTTAAGGATATGCCTTTGATTATTCAAGATTATGAATTTCTAGCATATATAGTGCTACTAAGAGAGTTCGATGTGATATTGGGAATAAATTGGCTATCCAAGTACAATACTCGATTCACCTTCAGCTTTGATAAAATATCACTGAGATCACAGCAAGGACTTTGGGTTTCTCTTTCATATTTTGCACAAAACCTCATTAAGATAGTATATGCTATTACTTTCTGTACTTTAGTAGAATAAGATATGAGTTGTTCCCTTGTGACATTCAGAACCTATCCTTAGATAATGAAATAGTTGTGGATGATGTTCGAGTTATTAGGGAATACGCCGATATTTTTCCCTAAGAAATTTGGGAATACTCCCACAATGCGATATCGACTTCAAGATAGGCCTTCTACTGGGGACCTAGCCTGTCTTGAAATTCTATACAGAATTAATCCTTTAAACGTGAAGGAATTGAGCACACAGTTGTAAGATCTGTTGGACAAAGTTTACATCAAACTTAGTTTCTTGCCATAGGGCACACATGTTCTATTTGTCAAAAAAAAAGAATGGGTCGATGAGACTCTACATAGATTATAGAGGGTTGAACAAAGTAAGCGGTCAAGAATGAGTACCCATTAGGATTGATGATCTGTTTGATCATCTTCATGGAGCAATACTGTTCTCTAAGATTGACTTGAGATCAAGATACCATTAGTTGAGAATAGTCAAGAAGGATATTCTAAAAACAGTTTTCAGATCAAGATACAACCATCACAAGTTCACGATCATGCCATTTGGATTAACGAATGCATTGGTTGCTTTTATGGACTTGATGAACCAAGTGTTCATACATTTCTAGGATCCGTTCAGAGTGGACTTTATTGATGACATTTTATGTAACACCCTGATTTTCCTTAGCAGGAGATGTTATCGCCACACCCAACTTACTCCGGAATTCTACCCTAGACCCTTTGTAAGCCGGAACGTTAAGGCTAATTAAATTAATTATCTATCCTAACAGAGTACGCTGGACTTCAAGAAACGTGTCCCCTCGGATCACAGCTCTTCTAAACACTAAGAATAAAACACATAATAGAGAAATTCAAATAAGGTGCAGAATAGTCATTACATAGTCTGATACCAAATGTCCCACACCGGGACTCAGCCACTGAATAAAAGCCGGTCAATAACTACATTTGAGGTTCGAGATAAAGTAAAGTACAGAAAATAAGCCCTGCAACCAAAAGTTTCACATTAGCGCGATGATAATTAATCATGTTCACTCGACCTCACAGAACCCCATGAGTGATAACTCATCCCCTATTTCGCTGGAGGTGTCTCCTCGCAGCCAGAAGTCCCACCAGAGATGCAACGATAGCATCATTAGTCGGGAGACTAAGTAAGGACATACAAACACTCAATAATTCAAGCATGAAGGCATGATTTCAGTTCGGGGCACCTCCATACGTACCCTTCACCGTTAATGAAATTCTTTCCATGAGAAAATGGCATGCTTGATGTATGCTTTTGAAAAACTTTATGCAACACATAGGTATTTTTCATGAGTGGGAATTTAATGGTAATATGATGGCGCCTTCGTGGTGAGAGTCGGGTTTTGTCCAAACCGACGCCAGGGATGGCCCGCTCCACCTCATAATTATTTAGAATGACGGCCATGTAGCAGAGTCGGGTTTTATCCAAATCACTGCCAGAAATGGCCCGCTCTGCCCTGCAATTAACTATCTTTAAATCACTGGTAAACTTCGACAAGGGAGATACCCTCATGAGTAAGACAACATTTTAAATAGGAAACCGAAGTTCCCAAATGTTTAAAATAGGAAACCAAAATTCCCAAATAATTTAAATTAAGCTTAAGGCGATCAACCCAAAAGCTAGTGAATTTGGTTCCCACATATAAAATTTCATTATGCAATGATGCACATATAGGCACATAGAGAATTCGTCACATAATGAACATAATTGTGCAAGATAATAAATCTTGCAAAATGTAATAAAATTTAACCTGCAAAATTTAATAAAGCAACTTGCAAATAAAATTTAAACTTGCAAAGATAAATAAATAAATATAGTGGCATGCTTAATTTAAATTTACTCGGCCAAATGAAAATTGGCACTTTAATATTTAATTGGGACTTATGGTTGTCCGTGTGTGATACCTTACCTTTATCAACAATTTGGTAAAACCTTGGAGTATAAATCCGAACACAAACAAAGTCCGCGAACTCAATCAATCGGAAGAGCCTAAATAAAATTATTCGGACAATTAGTCTATGAGACTTGAACAATAGTAATGTCCATGGATAATTACTAAGCGAAATGCGTTTGATAATAATTGACCTATCAAATTAATTGATATAGGTCCAGTGGGTTATTTATTTTATCAACCCCAATGTATAAATTAATTTAAATCCATAGGCCCAGAAAATAAAGTCGCATAATCGAATAAGGCCCAAAATCGAATGAAGTCCACTGCTTTATGATGTATCGAATGAAGTGGGGTATGTTTCGAATGGATCGAATCAATAAGCTATATCGTATGAAAGGAATGATTCGGATGATATTGGTGATTCGAATGACTTGATGATTCGAATGGGGTGTTATTCTAACAATTTGGCCAACTTTCACAATAAGTCAAAATTTCCCATTTAAATAAAGTCTGAAACAGTACAACACTTTAATTAATTCCCCACTACGTGCAACAGGCCATGACGTCCACTTTGCCTTATTACATTGTGAATCTCAAACTGTTGTGAAGAACACTTATGAATATATTCATCCAGTTCATAAGAAAATGATGTGTTCGATCCTTATGGTAAATCATAATATCGAGGATACTTGTTTATTTTGTCATCAAAACCATTATAAACCCATAAATACATTTTTCCAGATTTTATTGACCACAAATATGACTCATCATCCATACTTCATAAAAATGGAGTCTTAAACATAAACTGGATCTGTATATCATTTGATTAAAATGCCAAGGAAGAAAAATAATGATGGTGATAATAATATCAATCTTGATAGAATAAGAATGGAGATGAAAATTGGTGTTAATACCTGAAAATAATCGAACAGTGTAAGTTGCTGAAGCTTGAAGAAGATGGAAATGAAATGGAAGTGTAAAACCCCAAATGATGAATAATAGGGTATTTATAATGTGGGAAATTATGTTCAGATAATTCGAAGAAATAAAGGAAGGGAAATCGAATGGGAGGTGGTATTGGATGAAGGAAGGGTTTCGGATGGATTCAAATGGAAGGGAGGATGGGGGATAAGCCTGATGTAATATCTCGACCTTTTTGGGGCGAGCGGTCCGACGACCGCTCGCGAGGCAGATCGGCCCATTGGGTTTCGGACCATTCCGGATCAGTTTTTATCCATTTCTCCTAACCCTAGATGGCTCATTCCTGCAGAACACAATTACTGGACGTCGCCCGGCAGCCTCTTTTGTGCTCTCAACCCTTAGAAGTTCGTTCTTGTCGATCGAAGGGATTTTGTTAGTTCTAATCCGATCTATTCATTGAGGTAAGTGAATTGATGTTGAGGGATGTCGTTTTCCAGAGTTTTAGATTTGTATTTTGAGTCGTAATCCGCTGTTTTGATCGAATCTAGGTTTGGGTGTTTTTTGGGTTCGAATCATCTAGATCGGAGGATTTGTGGTGGTTTCGCGACTTGGAAATCGTTAAGGTAAATCGTATAAATCTGATCTTATTGATTCATGACGTTCGTGGGTGTTGAAAGGCTGCCGTTGTTGATGATTCAATCATTTCTCTAGGATTCTTCACATCGTGGTGCACGTTTTGGATAGGTCGGTTAGATCGGGACATACGGAGAGTGTTGAAGACTTAAGAATCGTCGTATTCGTCATTCGAGACATAAGGCAAGGGTTTACGATTACTGTATGGTGTTGTTTTCGAGTTCTGATTGGTGTCGAACCGTAGTCCGCACCTCTGCCAGGCGAGCGGTTTCACGAGCGGTCCTCGAGGACCGCTCGACCAGGACCGCTCGTCAATTAGTGAGGTCCTGGCAGGTTGCCTGTCTGTTCTTTTATTGGGGTTTAGTCCTCGTCCGAATATCGGGTTGTGATACTGCTGTTTATTGTCAATCTGTTTATGAGAAACTTAGGGATATTACACCGAACATAATTACATCTTGTAGATTGTTGGAAGAAGGGCCTAAATCGTTGAATATGCGTTTGTACCTTAACATTTAGAAAGATGGAATTTCGTGCATGCCAACTTAGACATAAGAATCATCAAGGATGAACGACTAGATAATCCCTACTTACTGTTAAGGTCACAGGTTTAAGTATATCATTAAGGGATGAATTGTACGCCAATCCGTGGCTATGGCAAGCCTACTACCATTATGATTGTTGAGTCTTAGAGATGATTTTATGACGATTGATATGTGAATATAGATGTAATACCCCGTTTTACAGGTGAATTTAATTCGGAT
>MAYD01547170.1:0-11642 GCA_001909325.1 Ruellia speciosa
TTATGAAAACGGAACTGCAGGCTTTCCTCAGACATCAAATTGACAATCAGCTTAGTTACACATTTTTTATAATTCTTACTTACCTACCATTTGTTAATGAAATTTAAAAACAGAGCATGCACTTCAAATGAAAATGTTAGAAACCCAAGAAACTATCAGAGCACTGTATCATATATTTCCCAAACAAGACGAGACTAACATCCTCTCACCCTTGTCATAGGGCGCATCATCAATATCCACATGATTGAACTTCGATGCAGGCAAAGTAGCAAAACTTAAAAGAATGAAGAGCAAACAAATAAGAACTATAAGTAGGATCTAATTTTCTCAGTAGTTCATACAACAATACCTGGGAGGCAGAGGATAAAAGAAATTTTTACAGAGCTGGAAACCACATCTGTCCCAAACCACGACCCTCTACTTCACCAATAATCTCCACAGGAGCATCTCCCACTTTTGAAATGATGAAACCTGCTAGAATCCCGTAGGACGATCTCTCGATTCTTCACCACTGATATATGCTTCATCATGACATGACAATCATTGCACACCCTCAAATTTTTAATTATCCTAATTGTAACACCCTCTGGTGTGTTCATCAGTGCAAAGGCAACAGCCAGTTTTTCACTATGATGTACCAAATTATATTCCTTTTCCTCCATATCCATATCGTGCAGAACAGTGTTTATTTCAGGCACATAAGCGTGCAATTTCAATTCTGCACTCACTTCTTTCAAGTACAAGTGTATTTTATCTGCTTGAGGATGAGACATATCACCCATTATAAAATGGTGAATCTGATTCTTAAGTTCAAACCAGCTTGTCCCAGGCTGCTCTTTCTTCACCATCCTCTCCCTCATTACTCGTCTAACATCAGACACATCTTTCCATTTCTTAGCAGCAGCATGGGTGTTGGAAAGTAGCAGCACATAGGCTAGGCTGCAGAATCCTGAGGGTCGATTTTCAAAATCTCCTCAGCTATTCTTTTGGCCATATCAGGGTTTCTATGGGTTTGCAAGCCGACAAACCTTATCAGGCTTGACAGGGATGGATCTAATCAGACTTTCTGCTTCCTCCAAATGCCCAGCTCTTCCCAAAAGATCAACCACACAACCATAGTGTTTTACCTGAGGTATCAATCCATACTTGTTTACCATCATATCAAAATATTCAAGCCCTTCATCTTTCAATCCCAAATGACTACATGAATACAGTAAGCTCAAGAAGTGACATCATTCATTTCCAACCATCCTTCAAACTCCATCTTTTTAAAAAGTTCAATAGCCTCCTTTCCTCTTCCACGAAATCCATGTGCAGCAATCATCGAACTCCATAAAACAATATCATCTTCACCATCTCTCTTTCTTCAAAGACTTTAATAGCTTCATCTAAGCAGCCACATCGTGAGTACATACTAATCAGTTAGCTAATAATAGATGCACCCGCCGCCCCTGCTTTTACCACCTCAGCATGAATCTGCTGGCCTTGCCCGAGAGTAGACAGGTCAGAACATGAAGTGATTGCACTTACAAAAGTGATTTTATCAGGCCGGAATCCGGCCATTTTCATGAGGCAATACTGATCCAGTGCACCAGCAGCACATCCATTCTACGCTAGCCTGGCAATAAGGGTGTTATAAGCAACTACATTATGACCAGGCATTGACTGAATCACTCTCTCGCTCTCTCTTAAACAACCGCATCTCATTACACATTGACCATTGAACTACCAACTACAAAATCGAACTCTAACCCCAATTTCATCAAATACCCATGAACCTGTTTTCTCCTGATCAAGTCCTTTAACCCAGCACATCCTCGCAGAACACTCCCCAACGTGTAGGCGTCAGGCATTAAACCCTCGGCGTTCATTTCCGAAAACAATCCCAACCCATCCACATTAAACTCAAACTTGCTCAAACCTGCAATCACAGCATTCCAAGTTTCGGAATTTCTTCGCCCCATTCCTTTAAAAACCTCAACTGCAGCACCCAATTGTCCGTCATGTATATACGCTCCAATCAAGATGTTACAAGACATCACATTTCGTACAGGCATTTTGTCAAACACTTTTATTGCGGCTTCCAATTGGCCTAATTTGGCGTAAGCATTGGTTAAGTGGTTGGACACGAATGTCAACCTGGACCATCCTGCAGTAATGATGATGGAATGGAGCTGCTTGGTTAAGGAAGGAGAGCGGTGTTGGATGCATGATGTGAGGGGGTGGGAGAGGAGGGATGGGTCTGAACAAATAGAGGGAAGTGGGTAGCGAAAGCTTGTCTCAAGTGGCCTTGAGCGCACAGGGTGATGAAAGATTCCGGCGTTGCGGCGGCCGTGAAAAAGGACGCGAATATTTGGAGTTTGGAGTGAGGAAAAGAGGAGCCAAAACTCTCGCCATCAAGGATGTTTAAAAATGTTCTAGGAAACCTAAATCAATTCAAATTTTAAAATGTGATGAGGCCATGACTGTAAGCAAAAACTTCTTGGTGTAATTGCACCATTTTCTTACACCCAAAAAACAGAACAATTCCCGAACAAAAAGATGAGGGACATTGAATCCTATCAAGTCAGTTATATAAGTCCGAACAAGTACACAAGTTCAACCAACGGTTTTATTCAATCCCTTACGATGCAGGAATCTCACTTGAGCCATTCAACAAAGCAACACACACATGACAAAATAGTCTCCTTTATAGCATTCCCACTCTTATTACAAACTTCATCACAATTTCATTAACCTCAGGCAGCTCTGAATTGAGAACAGCTTGTGCCCTGCAGCAACACCGAAGAGCTAAACCGGAGCTTCGAAGAGGCAACATCAAACTCAAGCAGATGATTCTCCATCTGGTAACCTCCCACGACAATTGAGGTTGTCGGTCCAGTAAGATTTGGGGGTCCATCAACAAATGCAAGGCACATTACATCATTGCTAACTCTTACCATTGAGTTCCAGCCATAAAACCTCCAGTATACATTGTTGCTTAGAACCAGGTCAATAGTCGGCACATTAGGCGCTGCCTTGAAGCTGCCAATGGTGTTTGAGTCGAAGCAAGCCCGGAAAGGAGCCACAGATGCCACTCTTTTGATATTCCTGGCAGCTGCAGCCTTCACAAACTCGGTTATCAAAGCATTGTTTATTGATCTGTGGAGAGTGGTGTATGGCCTCACGGTACGGAGGCAAATGCCACCACCACCTGTTGTCTTGTCAATGGGCAGCAGAGTCTTGTTCAGGGACAGAACCTTGGCTCCAACTCTAATGGACTTGACATTTATGAAATACTCCACCGAAAAATTTCCAATCACCTCATTCGGCCAAGTGCTCACAGGATTTCTTATCAGGGGTGTCGTGTAAAGCGACTCATATATTGCCTGGAAGGGGCTGCTGTAGGCAGTCTGGCCGATGATCATGTTCCCGTCATTGCCAGACGACGGGATGCAAAGCGCGATCTTTTCTTGAATCTTGAAAGCAGATGCAAGTTGTGCCTGCAGCGCAATTTTGGTCCTGCCAAGCCCAACCAGCCCTGCTGTGGGAGTAGCCAGACCTTCTCTGAGGACAGGATCCGAAAACTGAAAAGGGAACTTGCTCACCCTGTACTGATCCCCACGCGTGGAGTAAACGCGCAGCGTGTCCTCTCCCAGTCCACTGTACCCCTGCGTGCCGGAGAAAGGGTTGAGGGCGTAGTCGGAGCACGTGTTGTTGGTGCAGCCGGGCACAGGAGGTGACAGGCAGCGGCGGATCCAGCCCAGGGCCTGGAGGGCTGGAGCCCCCCCAGGCCCAAGTCCAAATACTTTTTATACAAGCCCAACCCGACCCAGGCCCAAGCCCAAAATTATTTTTACACACCCAACCAACTCACAGGAATGTATCAGGAACCTGTATGTCAATCAATTTATTTGCAGAACCAGAGAATGCAGCAGCAAATACGCTGCACACAAATAGGGTCACCACCTTGACTCAACCTCGCGATTTCTCTCGACCGAGCGAAGGTAATTTCTAAAACCCTAGATTTGTTGATTTTGGGATTTGATGAAATGTTTGGTTCCAGACTTCCAGCTCTGTTATGTTTAATTTCTAAAACCCTAGGTTTGTGGATAGCTTCTTTTTTTTATTGTTACCCCCAAAAATCAGTTTTTATATGAAATTTTCGGCGGTTGGCAAATGTTTCGATCGAATATGTGTGCAGAAATTGCAATTCGCAATTCGCTGTGTTGATTTAGATGTGTTTTCTCTGGTTTCCGTTTCTAAATTTTCTGATGAGTTGCTCATGTAACTTGAATGAGGACAACAAATGGATAAATGGAATATAGTGAGTTTCAGATATGAAGTAGGCAAATGTTATATTGGTTGTGGGACAGATTTGGGAAAAAAATTGATTGGATCAGAGAAAGTAAATTGTTTGATTTGTAAAGAAACCAAGTGGATGAAGGCATGAAGCCATGAAGGTATATGGATGTTTTTGGATTCTGTGTAAATAGGAAAACCATTACAATACATAGCCTTCATTTTCTTGCTTTATGCTTGCTTCATTTGGAAATTAATTTTGTCAATGAAAGGAACATAGCATTGTTTGCATTGGTTATTTCATCAATTACATACAAAAAAAAGGTAAAAAATGTATTGCAGTAGCATTTATATTCATCAATTACATACAAAAAAAGGTAAAAACAGTATTGCAGCATTCATATTCATATGGAATGGCATTCTGTTTTTAACATTCTGTTTTCATCCGTTAATACATATGGAATGGCATGCTGGTTCTTATACTGTTATACATACACAAATAAAGAATGCAGTAGTAGTTGAGAGAGATCCATATGTTGGAAAAGAAGTGAATTTTGGGGTATAGTAGATGAGAGATAGATCCACTTATTCTTGCAGAGATATTATTCTGTTCTTGAAAGCACAGCAAATGGTCCGCAAAGAGTCAATCAGAAAATAGGATTTTTACTTATTCTCTGGGGGCAGAGTGATGGCTATCTTGTTAAATTAATTTCATAGAGGAATAATTAATTATGTGCTTTTAAAAGGAAAACATGTCCACAACTTTTTACTCTAGTTTGCAAATAGTTTATTGTTTGCTGTTTGCAGATGACAGAATACACAAGTTTGATTTTTGCTGTTTGCAGATGACAAAATAGGATAATTAATTATTGTTTGATTTTTGCTCATGCCAACCCAGCCCCTCCCCCTTTTCCAATATTTTATTTTCAGACAAGTTTTTATTCATTTAGTTTTTCCTGCAATCACATGAATCTTCTGTTAAAGTAATATGCCAATAATGTGGCAGTCCCTCTTGGTTTTTCTAATTAATAATTCTCAAAAATCAGCATATTGGAATCTTTCACTTGATATGTCAATATTTTTGTGTATGTTATTGTATAATTAATTGTAATTTTAACTGAAGCTATTTTGCAACGTTTTCAGAATATGGCAACTCGAAGAATGCAGTTGCCTAACAATAAATAGACCATGTTCTTGTTATATGTATAAATTATTTGAATGATGTTTTAATGTAGTTTGCGCTCAATTTATAATGTTTAGTGTGTTATTTTTTTGTCTCTTTGTATAAAAGAAATGAGCCCCTGCTCAATTTAAATCCTGGATCCGCCACTGGTGACAGGTAGCAGAAGACACATCCGACCCCATTGGCAATCCGGCATTGCTGAGTGCCACATAGGATGGGGCGAAAAGTCGATGAAGCATTGAAATAGTCAATAGAATTGAACCAGAGAAATTTGCCACCAAGATCAATCACCACATTGAATGTGGTGCTGTTGAAGCCTATCTGGATGGGGGTGTAGTACTGATTCGTCGCACCACTGTCTTTCTTGATGGGAAACTTGAAGGCTGAGGGCTTTGGAAGGCTCTGTGCATCTGAGAACACAGACACAAGGATGAACAAGGAGATAATCAAGCTTGGTAAAGAAGAAATGGCCATTTTCAGAAGGACTTGGGTGTTGCAGATAAGTCACATTTTCTGGACATGAATTTATACACAAACTAGAAATGTACTGTAATGAAATACAGTTCAGAGGCAACATTAAAGAATTACAAAACCTGTGCTGACTTTGAATTTGAGGGCATGCCAGCAAATCAGAGTTATCATTTTAGATCAGGTTGAAGTCAAACTTCCCACGCAAATGCAATAACTAAACGTGAGTAGTCAAAAGTCCACTCAATTAAATCCAGTCATGATCCTGATAAGTAGCTACTTCAATACCAATCAAGTAATTTTTTTATGTACTATAAAGAATATGTGGTTACTGACTTTGTTGGAGGTATAACATAAATTTCGAACCCATGAACTTAAAAAGGAGGTGACTTCGACCATTAGGCTACCCAGTCTTGCTCATGCATACAAATAACGAATAGGATAAGCCTGTCCCTTGAATAGTATCGAACCCATGACCTTAAGTTACTCGTTCGCATACAAACAACAATAGGATTGAACTAGTAACCTTAAAAGTAAGTGACTTGGATCTACAAGTCTAAAACATCCTCTTATAGTGTGTCGGTAGGCATGCTGTTAAGCTAAACAAGACACTAAATTATTCTACAAAAATGCAAGTTGGGTTGTGTGAGTTTGTGCTACATTCTAGATATGGTGCTTACTCGCTTGTGAAACATCCAAAACTGTGGACAATGGGGCCAATAGATAATTAGAGAGCAGTTTTGATATTGTGTGCTGAGATATATACAACCTTTGAAATTGGGACACTCGGCAATAGGGATATGAAGTTCCAATAATCTCAACAAAGACATTTCATTAAAAAATGGAAGAGTGCTGAAGCAAGACAAGATGTACAAGGCAAGAACAGTGCTGCAAAGTTTTTCATATACAAAAAATGGTGTACCTGTTGTATTTACTTGTCCTGTATGCCTTCCATTTTCCACGTTAGCCCTCAAAGAAGTCTTATGGAAAACCAGCTTGACTTGTTGGAAAAGGAGAGAATTGAATGGTTCAAAACAAGGTATTTAAAATATATAGAGTTACAAAAGTAGAGCTGAATAAAAACTTACATACCATCCGGCATCCAGCGAAATACTCAAATTGACAGCTGCAATGCTTATTGTATCAAATGTATATCTATCTGTTCATTGGATTCGGGTGTCCAGTTAGTTTCCAGAACGGAGGCTAAGTGACTTCCCAGTTCAGACTGCAATGCCATAGCCACTGGTGCCAACAATATATATAATATATGTGTCATGTAGTAGGCATTGATAATTGACCACTTCCCCTGACGACGCACAATTTGAAGAGAATGCAGCAATGAAGGTGAAATTTTCTGCGATGCACTGAAGATGTTTGGTGGCTAATGGCAATATATCCAATGTCAGCCGAGTATTTCGACAAAGTAAAATGAGACTCCCAGGGACAGTCTATGTCAAAAAAAAAACTGCTAAAATAACACATATAAGATCGACTTTCTGCTTGTATCAAAATGAACAGAATATGTTATATTCGCTGTCAAAAATATATAATTCGCCTTCATTGCACAAACAAAGAAGGAATGCAGGTAGCAATGCATTGCAAGTGTGGAATGTTTGAATAGCCTTTTTCCAGATCTTTGCATGGAAAAGGCCTTGGAGGAGGGAATTGAAAGTCGATTCATTAGGTTCCAGCCCATTTGCAGATATGATCCAAACAGAAGGCAAGCATCTTTGACTTGGCCCAGTTCTAAAAATTATTTGATGAGGGTCTTGCAGCACTCTAAATCACCACAATCATCACAACCACCACTTGAGTTCCTTACTCCGTAGAGAGAGTTGTCTCACTTAAATTTTGAAAAAAAACATAGAGAACAGCTTCTTACACCCAAAAAGAGGACAATTTCCGAACACAAATATAATGTACATTTAATTCTATCATGTTATATACACAAGTTCAACCATGCTTTATTATTTTGAGTAAGCATCCAATCCCCCTTACAATGCAGGAAGCTCATCACTTGAGAGTTGAGACATTCAACAAATCAACACAAATGACAAACCAGTCAACCCCCTTTATAGCATTCCCAATCTTATTACAAACTTCATCATTATTTCATTAATCTCAGGCAGCTTTGAACTCAGAACAGCTTGTGCCCTGCAGCAGCAACAAAGAGCTAAACGGAGCTTCGAAGAGGCAACATCAAACTCAAGCAGATGATTCTCCATCTGGAAACCTCCCACGACAATTGAGGTCGTCGGTCCAGTAAGATTTGTGGGTCCAACAACAAATGCAAGGCACATTACATCATTGCTAACTCTTACCATTGAGTTCCAGCCATAAAACCTCCAGTATACATTATTGCTCTGCAGAACCAGGTCACATTAGGCCCTGTCTTGGAGCTGCCAATGGTGTTCGAGTCAAAGCAAGCCCTGAAAGGAGCCACAGATGCCACTCTTTTGATATTCCTGGCAGCAGCAGCCTTCACAAACTCAGTGATCAAAGCACTGTTTATTGATCTGTGGAGAGTGGTGTAAGCCCTCACGATACGGAGGCAAGTGCCACCACCACCTGTTGTCTTGTCAATGGACAGCAAAGTCTTGTTCAGGGAGAGAACCTTGCCTCCAACTCTAATGGACTTGACATTTATGAAATACTCCACCGACATATTCCCAATCACATCATTCGACGAAGTGCTCACTGGGTTTCTTATCAAGGATGCCGTGTAAATCGACTCAGACCTGGAAGGGGCTGATGTAGGCAGTTTGGCCGATGATCATGTTCCCATCATTGCCAGTCGATGGGATGCAAAGTGCAATTTTTTCCCGAACCTTGAAAGTGGATGCAAGCTGTGCCTGCAGCGCAATTCTGGTCCTGCCAAGCCCAACCAGCCCTGCAGTGGGAGTAGCCAGGCCTTCCCTGAGGACAGGATTTGAAAACTGAAAAGGGAAGTTGTTCAGCCTGTACTGATCCCCACGCGTTGAGTACACACGCAGTGTGTCCTGTCCCAATCCGCTGTACCCCTGCGTGCCGGTGAAAGGGTTGAGGGCATCATCAGACAAGTGTTGTTGGTGCAGCCAGGCACAGGAGGTGACAAGAAGCAAAGACACACCCAACCCCATTGGCAATCCGGCATTGCTGAGTGCAACAAAGGATGGGACGATACGTCAACGCAGCATTGAAGTAGCCAATGGAATTGAACCAAAGGAATTTACCACCGAGATCAATCACAACATAAAATGTGGTGCTGTTGGAGCCTATCTGGATGGGTGTGTAGTACTGATTTGTCGCACCTCCGTCTTTCTTGATGGGGAAGATGAAGGGTGAGGGCTTTGGAAGGCTCTGAGCATCTGAAAACACAGACACGAGAACAAACAAGGACATAATCAAGGTTGGTAAATGTAGAATTCTAACCTAATTTGGAGGGTTTGGGAAAGCAAGTTGACGAAGGAAAAGAAAACTGTAAAAACTGTAAAATGGAATTCAATATATTAAATGAAGAATCAGAGTTGCTTAAATACAAGCCAAAAGCGCATTAGCACTTTAGTAACAAAATAAAAGAATTTACAGAAATGCCATTATACACAATTTACAGAAATGCCACAAGACAAACTCCATTCAACCAACACCAGCTGCATCCATGTAACCTTGATGTTCCACGTTTGAAGATGAACCATATTCAACACCCCTCCCCCCCACCCCCACAAGCTGAACCTGGGATGGAGCTAAGGTTCAGCTTGGAGTATAAAAAGTGAAACACAGCTGGAGGCAAACTTTTGGTGAACAAATCTGCAAGTTGAGAGTGTATAGAAACATATTCAGGATCTATGACTCCATCTCTGAAGTGCTGTCGAATGAAGTGACAAGTAATATCAATGTGTTTGGTGCGTTCATGATAAATAGGATTCCTAACCAACTTGAGAGCTGATTCATTATCACAATACAACATGATAGGCAGAGGAATAGAGACATGAATAGCCTTGAACACAAAAGACAACCACAAGATTTCTGATGTAGTGGCTGCCAAACTTCGATACTCAGCTTCAGTAGATGACTTAGACACAGCATCTTGTTTCTTGGTTTTCCATGCAATCAAGGATTGTCCCAAGAAGATGCAGTAACCTGTAAGAGACTTCCGAGTGACAGAACAATTCCCCCAATATGAGTCACAATATGCTGTGAGAACAAGAGGATTGTCAAAAGCAAAGTGCAAACCTACAGACAGAGTGTTCTGAAGATACTGCAGCAAGTGAACAGCAGCTTTCCAATGAGAATTAGTGGGGTTATGCATAAATTGACTTAGCTGTTGCACAGCAAAACAAATATCAGGTCTTGAGAAAGCAAAGTACAACAATTTTCCCACAATTTTCCTAAAGAGTTGAGGAGAATCAAACAAATGATCATCTGAGTATGCTGTCTTTGTATAGGAACAAGGTGTAAGGACCTTAAGATTAGGAGAAACCTGAACTTCTTGAACTAAATCAGTAACAAACTTATTCTGACATACAAACAAACCTGTAGATGTGTGAGTTATCTCAAGCCCAAGATAATAGGAAGCTTTACCAAGATCTTTAATAGTGAATTTTTTGTGTAAAGCATCCTTGATATGAGAAATAAAAGACTGATCAGGACCTGTAATGAGTATATCATCCACATAAATCACTAGCAACACTGGACCAAGATGTGATAGATGCACAAACAAGCAATGATCATGTGACACTTGTGTTAAACCAAGTTCTGTCAAGAAGGCAGTAAGTGTGTTATACCATTGTCTGGGTGTCTGTTTAAGACCATATAGGGATCTGTGAAGTTTGCACACAAGACCAGAAGAATTGGTAAGACAAGGAGGGCAAGTCATATAGAGATCTTCCTTAATGTCACCATGAAGGAAGGCATTGTTGACATCAAGCTGACTGAGAGACCAACTGTGAGAGGCAGCCAGTGCAAGAACAAGCCTAACAGTCACAGTTTTAGTAACAGGAGCAAAAGATTCATTATAATCTTCTCCAAACTTCTGATGAAATCCCTTGGCCACAAGCCTGGCCTTGTATTTATTGACACTCCCATCTGGATGATACTTGATTCTATATATCCACTTGCAGCCTATAGTTTTCTTATAAGAAGGAAGTGACACCAAAGACCAAGTGCCATTAGTTTTAAGTGCATTGAGTTCTTCCTCCATAGCTTTTTGCCAGTGAGTGCTTTTGCTAGCCTCAGCATATGACTTAGGAGTATGCAATTCAGTTTGCTCCAGTGAACACACAAAATCTTTCAATTTTGTATTGGGAAATTTGACCCTTTGTGACCTTTTAGTCAATTGAATTTCAGGAGTACCTGTATCAAATGTGCTGGGGACAGGTGAAAGAGGATGATTTTCTAAAGGAGAATCACCTGAAGACAAGGAATTCTGAGGACTGGAGGCAGCCTCAGTGGGGATCACTGGATCCTCTCTATCCAGTGATAGGATTTGATTGTTGGATTGAAGCTGTAGGTCAGTGGGATCTACAGAAGAAGTAGTTTGCCTCATTGACTCAGTTGGAGTCAAAGGTGAATAAGTGTGCCTCTCAGATTCAGTGGGAATTTAAGGAGATATGGAACAAAACTGAGTTCTTATGGGATTTTCAGTGGACAGTGAAGCAGATTTATAAGGAAATTGTGTCTCATGGAAAATAACATCTCTTGACACATAGATTCTGTGGGAATCTAAATCTAA
>MAYD01547172.1:0-11106 GCA_001909325.1 Ruellia speciosa
CATCTCTCTCCTATCAGTCAAACTCCATTTCTTAAAAATCGCACCAAATTGAATGAATACATCTTTGTGAGATGGCGGGAGTATTTCCTTACTTCAGTAACAATACATATGCTATCATCTATCAAGTTCTCCCCAGTTATCATTAGCAAATAATTCAAGACAAAACGATGCATAAAAACAAATTTTGATGAGATTTCAATCCCTTTTTTGTTTAATGAGAAAATGACCAGGCATAGAAATCAGATTGCAAACCTCATATGTCATCGTTTTCCACTTCTCCCCACATGCCTTCCCAATCTGCAATGCAAAGAGTCTTAGAACATTCATTTGAAATCAGTAGCAATAAAAAGGAGCTGCGTATGTATAAGGTTTCCTTGCTACATACATTGCGCATTGCTTTAACATCAGGATTCTGCTCTTGGTATTCCTTACGAAAATCCTCCCTGGAACACCCCAAATTTGAAGGAATTGTAACAACCGAGACTCAGACACAGTGCTTTAACCTCGACTCAAAATATTCTTCAAAAACTCAGAAATCGCAAAAGCAAAGGAATCAACAATACAACAGTGTTAAGCAAACTCAAACATATCAATCACATTTTACTTATCAGCAACATCATTCATTCATTACCAGGCCAGTTTTCACAAGGGGAGACACTGTCTGACATGACCCAATAACTCGATACATCCTGTTTAAAGCGGATTTGAGTTAGACTTTAATGGGTTCGCGGATCAAACCCGAAGTTGATATGCTTATAAACGGGTTGGATTTGTGTTGAAAGTTCATAACCTGTTAAACTCGTTTTAATAAATTAAGATTTTAATTTAATATATATAATATTGATATTAGTATAATTTTAATTTTTTTTTAATATTATACTTACTCCATCTCGAATTAACCGACACGTTTTCCTTTTTGGGCTTTTTCAAAATAACTGATACGTTTTCCTTTTTAAAAGTTATCTTTCAAATCGATTAATAAAATATTATATTTTCTTTCTTCATCCACTAATAAATTCTTCATTTCTCTCCACCTACTAATAAATTTTCTATTTCTTTCTCCATCCAAACCAAATGTATCATTTAAATTGAAACGATGATAAGTATTTATCTTTTTATATGTAATTACATTATGTATATTATTAATGTTCATGTATTATTTTATTAAAAACTTGAATTTTATATGCATTTTGTGTGAATTTTTAAATTTGTTAATATTTTTTAATGGTCACCCGAAACATGAAGGCATTGAATTTGAGTTGAATTACCCAACCCCGAAGGTGGTGCTTGGGTTGAATATTTGCTCTTCCACCTAAGCCTCAACTCGACCCACAACCCTGCCAACCCAACTCGTTGGCCCCCTAGTTTTCGTATAATTAATTGAGGAAATTTATTAAAGTTCTTTCAATAGGTGTGTTAATCTGATATTATCAAGACTGAATACAAACTAGAGAGTAAATAAATTCTTTAACTTGCAGTAATTCAATTTTCTGAAAGCATCCCATGAATGAACAATTTTTCACAAAAGGAATTCAACGATGATAAAATAAACAATTTAAACTCATACAGTATATGAAAGTGGAAAAACCAAAGACATACAAGAAGTAGAAAAACGCCGTAGGTGGTTTTTTAGGCTTCATGGCTTCAATTTTCGCCTCCCGCCGCCTCATCGCCGCCGATTTAGCATTCCACCTTCCAGGCTTCTTCCTCTTCTTACAATTTAATATTTTCCTGCAAAAAGAAAAAGAAAATGACAGGATCAGAAAATTGAGGCTTGAGTAAAACATTGGGAGCAGAAAACTTGTGTTACTTTTTTGCTGTTTACCTGTCGGCGTTATTGGAAGTAGAAGCCACGGAAGGTGTTGTGGAAGTCGCACAGCTCTTTGCCATTCCCAGACGCCGACGCCGCCTCTGTTTCGGTGGTGGAGGGATACAATTACAGAGACAGTGAGGTGAGAGCGGGGAGCGGCGATTGTGATTTGTGATTTTCATATCTTTTAGTTGTCGTATTTTAATTTATCGTACAGTTGAGGCTGAGTCCAGTGCCACGTCAGATGTTAATGTGTTGGACTGGGACAGAATCGTGTTATAACTCATAATAGCGACTTCAAATCGGTATTTTAGTCCCAAACGAAAACTCGTTGAAGCTTAGGGCTTTCCGCTTTAGGGTTTCGACAGAGTTGACTCGTGAATTGTTGCGGACTGTTGGTGGAATTGGAAATGGATTGGTTTGGTTTGAATGTTTGATGTTGTGTGGACTCAATCGGTTTCCAAGTCGACATTGGAAGTTGAAAGGGAATTGGGTTACAGGATTGGAACTTGGAAATTGGGTTAATGGGTTAGAAATTGGATGAATGTGAGTGACTGCTCGCTGCTGCAACACCCTGGTCTGCCCTACTGCCCTAGTGGCCTCGCCCTCTGCATTATGCATTTTCAATTACAGCAGCTCTGCAAGACCCTAGCCCTCACTCCTCACTAGAGTCAATGAGTAATGGCTCTCACCCACCACCTCAATACATAATTAGATACCCTTTAAAATTGTGCTTCACTTGTCACCCATCACACCCATAGAAATGGGACCGCAACATTATTAATTACCATACGAAAATTTTCAGATTACTTATCAACAACATTGACATATCAATTTTTATACAAGCAGCAAGCACGCAGACGGCACTATAGTACAAAGGAAAGATATGCAAATTTTGGCACCACTAAACAAATTTGGACAAAAACACACTCCTCTAACATCACATTAATTTCAAACAGTGGGAGTACATATTTTTTATTTTCCATGTCCAAAACATGACAATTTTTTTTCATGGTGCATTTGCTGGGGTGAGATACAACATTACGTAGAATAACACATGGGAAATGGGAAAATGGACCTACATAGCATATAACATCACTGACTGGAACAAGAAAGAATCAAAATTGAGGCATTATTTAGCAATAAATAAATACCATCAATCTTCAGGGCTCTCACCAGTATTCAATAGTTCAATTCAACAGGACTTCTGCACCATCCCGAATTGATGATGGTTTCTGCTATAACTAAAGGAGACTATTATTTCCAAAAGGATCTCTCTGCCAATCAGGGCTTGAAAGCAGAAAACGCTACCACAGAGTTGTGCCCACCAAATCCAAATGAATTTGAAATTGCTGCAAAGCACATCAGACACCAATGAAATGAAAATTGGTAGAATTAGCCAATGACAGGTTCAAAAACAGGAATTTCCAAGAATAAAGGACATGCAAGTTTGGAGATGCATATCGCCTTACCAACGCTAACTTCATGCTGGTGTTTTTTGTTTGCAACAGTGTCGAAGTCGACAGAAGGCTCTGGGTTCTGCATTTGAGGTTATAATGAGATGATGATTGGTGTGACTTAGAAGAAATCTTATAGAGGAATGGTAGATTAATTTTGATGAACTTTTGACTTACAAATTGATTTATTGTGGGGTGAACCCAGCCTGTTGTGATGGCTTTTACTGTTGCAATAGCCTCCAAGCCACCAGCTGCACCAAGGCAGTGCCCTATCATTGACTGCAACAAAATGAAGAGTAAGAAAACTCATCAAAAGCATTCACTTAATGTAGAATGAGGTGTGGGTGTTAAGACTGTATCTGTATTCACATATAAGAAAAATCTTCGAGTCTGTATTCACATATAAGAAAAATCTCCTAGTCTGTAGCATAAGAGATATATGCTTGTTCAACCACATGCATACGCACACAGAGATCTTCAATTGAGGGCTTACCTTAGTGGAATTGATTTTTATCCCTTCAGTGCTCTTGAATACCTTCTTAACAGCATTTATCTCGGCCAGGTCACCGACTAAGGTGGATGTGGCATGGGCATTGATGTAGTTAACCTGGAGAAAAGCAGCTTTTGTTCTAGGATAAATCAAATTAACAAATAAATTTTCGGAATGAGCCCCAAAAGAAAATTCTACACCAGCAATAATTCATATTTTGCCAATGTCTCCACACATAATTTCCAGAATGCTACAGTGTAGCAGTTGAATAACCATCCAATAAGGGTGAACATTTTCTTTTAGAACTATAAGAAAAATCCATACAACAATATGCAATATATTGCTTGAAACACATTGGACCACTTTATAGTTTATAATATACTTGTACTATCTGTGAGTGGGTTTAGATAATTTAAAATACATGCAAATAAATGGAAGAGAGCACACCTCCTCAGGAGAAACACCTGCATCTTCAAGGGCACTCTGAATGCATGACGAGACACCAAGTCCATCCGATCTAGGATCAGTCATGTGATAAGCATCACAATTTACTGCACCTCCCAAATATTCTGCAACTATTGGTGCATTTCGTTTCATTGCATGTTCCAGACTTTCCATAACCTGTAATGGAATTTGAAGAAAATTTCAGGAAGGCCAAACATATGTGCAGATCCAAACATATATCATGTTTATCATTAACCTGAAACTTTTAAAGGGGGGCAAAGGAAGTTATATTACCTACTGAGTATGAAGATAGTGTTCGGAACTCAAAACATTGATTGGAGATAGAAATAGCATGTTCACCATTAATATGTCACTTGTGCAGTTGTGCAGACGAGTGCAATAGTACCAGGACTTCAGAACTAATAAAAGATCCAACAAAAACATCAACAACAGGAAACTTACCAGGACTCCAGAACCTTCACCCATGACAAAGCCATCTCTATCTTTATCCCATGGCCTGGAAGCAGTTTTCGGATCATCATTTCTTTGAGACAAGGCTCTGCATGCAACAAAACCCCCCAATCCAATTGGAAGAATAGCAGCCTCAGTTCCACCAGCAAGGATCAAATCAGCTTCACCCCTACGAATGTGATTTGCAGCTGCATAAAAACAATAATTTGAGGTGGCACAAGCTGTTGAAATTGAATAATTGGGCCCCATGAAGCCAAGATCAATTGCAATCAATGCTGATCCCATGTTTGTAATAGCATAGGGAATGAAAAATGGGGTAATTTTCCTGTGGCCCTTCTCAATTAGAGACTGAACACCATCAGAAAATACAGTAAGACCCCCCATGCCAGTTCCAACCAGAACACCAGCTCGAAGCTTGTCAATCTGCAATTACAAACACCAAATAATTCAGATGTGTTTATTTTGAGAGAAATCAGTCATTCAGGCAGTGTAGATAAATAAATCTGAACTGGTGAAACCAAGAATAACTTAGTACAGTGACTATATGTCTCATATGAAGCCAAATTAGCACCACCCAAGTGTAAGAGTTATCTATCAAATTATCAATGCATCAATATTTTGCAAGAGCAAACATTTGCTTCACTAAGCATTGAACCAAAAGAACATTCGTCGGCAGTTCGGAATCATGCTTAAATTCCAAGACTCAGCATCAAAGCACAATCCAAAAGAACAGGGATGACAATATATTTAGCAAAATGCCATGAAACATTAGCATACTGGAAGTTGAAATACTTGTGAGACCAGTTGTTACTGCAAACACATATGCGACAATGATTAAAAGGTGAATTCTAAAGGCAATTTAATATGACAAATTTTGGTAAGATCAATGCATATTCAAAAGCAAACTGAAGTATATTCCACAGGTCATTTTCCAAAACCATATAAAGGTCTATCCAGATATAGAACTTCAAATATTTAACCGATCAGAATCAACAATTAGCCAAACATAAGAAGATGAAACGTAAGCTAGCCAAATAGAACTAAGCAAGAACACTCAAAAACAACCGTTCATAAAACTCAGAATCAACATAATGAGCTCACCAAAAAACACGTACCGTGTTGAGTTTATCTCCACCAAGATCCGCAGCCTCAAGAGCCTTTTTCCCCGCAACAATAGCGTATCTCAAGCAATCGTCCAATCTCCTATCATTCTTCCCATCAATGTAGCCCTCGGAGGAGAACCCCCTTATCTGCCCCCCAAAACGCGTGGGGAATTTCGACGCATCAAATCGGTCTATGAGACTGATCCCGCTCTCACCAGCGAGCAGCTTCTCATAGTATGCGTCCACATCGTTCCCGAACACCGATACGAGCCCCATCCCCGTGATTACCACGCGCTTCTTCGGGTCCGTTTCTCGCTTCGGCGGCGCAACCGCCGATGCAGATGCGGAGATTCGGAAGGCTCGTCGTCTCGTAGCTGGAGCTCTGGCATTTCTGAAATTGACGGGTAAAAGGCCGGAATGAGGGGGATTCAATCGGAGAGGATCGAGCGGCGAGCGCGTAGGACGGAGAGCGGCGGAGGATTGAAGCGCCTGCATGATGGAAGATGGGTGATGGGAGGAATGGAATCCGTCGATGAAACCAAAGCTGCAACGGAAAGGGTATTAGTGCGTTAGTGTATGTATGGTGTCTTGAAAGGTTCAGGCATATATATATGTAATAATTTTGCCTTTCTTAACATTTTTCTCAACTAAGGACTAAGCGAGACTCTCGTGTTCCTCGCACCATCTGATTTTTACTATGCTCCTTTTTTGTTATTTTCTTAATAAATTTTTACTCTCCTTCCTACTTTTTCAACTCATAATTCATAAATCTAACCTACTTTACACTATCAACTTTTTTATATTAAATTTAATATTGTTTTCAAACAATAAATTTCTCATACAATATATTATTATTATTCTCACTATCTTATTAGAAATTGTATTTAATTAAGAAAAGTGTATATTTTTTAGTGAATATTGGGAAGTTGTATCGACTTCTTCACGCCCACATGGACATGGCCATAAATTCTGTGCCTGTGGCCACAATTTCAGTCCATTTAGTGCCAATTTTTTAGGTACCCTAACGTTTAGTAAGGTCTACTGTGCTTTTAAAATTAACTGGGGCTTACCACACTAATAGATTAGACCTCTTATTTGTATATCAGCTAGCTGGGAGCGCAATTTGGAAACTAGGCATGGATCTTCATTTCAAATATAAAACTTTTAGAAAAATAACTCTAATTGTTTTTATCATATTGCCGTTAGTTGAATACTAGGTTATACTCCCTTCCTTATTTTTTATTTATCACTGAAAATAATAGGTAAAGTACACCGCCAATTTTTTGGTAATAAAGAAAAAAGCCTTAGTTAACCGAAAATTCATTCCAGTTCGGTTCGATTTTGTGGTTCAACAAATCATTTCCAATTTTTTGCCACCCCTAATATGTACAATAACATTGAAGGGGCAGGGAGGAGGAGTACTTAAACTGCTATGTACAAGAAGATTATTCTGACATATAAATGTACAAATGTCTTCTATGAATCTACTTTCTCTCCAAATTTTGGCATTTTGCCCCAGTAACAAAGATTAATATTAATAATCTATATCCCAGAAATTGAAGGTTGTGTAGGCACTATTTGTAAGCAAAGCATACCTAATGACTGGATGCCACATAATTCCCGTCTCCAAATCAATTATGGAAACAGGCTTTTTCAGCACTTCTTCCCCAATTCTAACAAGGTTCTGCAAATTAATTCTCCTGTGTTGCAATGCCAACTGAAGACATCACTCCAGTTAATGTGTCAACTGTCAACCTGCAGACGACAACGTGTTTTCAGACACCGTGGAGAAAAGCTAGGATTTTATACATTGCTGGAAGATAATGATCCTCCTGAGTCCTGACAATGAAGGGCTTGAAGAGCAGTAGGAATGTGGTACTCAATCATGTCGGTGGAGGCTTCCATCAGGACATCGATCAGTGGCGTGGAGCCCATGGTTTGTCACTGTCAGCCACCTGAGAATCCCCCACTTTGTGGCTTTCGTTGCCTCAAAAGTCTTCTGAGCTTTTGTTGCACTACCTGTTCCTAAGTACAGGACAAGAAACCTCGGATGACGACCGTGTTCTTCTGGATCCTTAAAGATAAGATCGCTGCTGATAATGTCTTGGTTTAAGATCATGTCCTTGAGCACTTGTTCGATCATGATCAGTGTCTGAGAATGTGGAAGGAAGGAACTTTTTTAAGTACTAGGAATAATATTTTAGCTCGGAAAGGGCCAAGTTGTTCTAGTTATAGATAGAGATATATACTGGATTGTTGGCTGCCGTGCCATGCCGCCATCAGTGAGGTTGAAGTGCCAATTTTGGTCCTGTGAGTGTGTGTGTTTCGAAGAACTGGGCAGGAGATATGTTGGAGCAGCTGAAGTTCCCTATGCAGAAGTTCGACAGGGGAGCATCCAGGCTCGGGGGGTTCTTCACCTGTGAATTGTCGTGAACATAAATGAATGAATATATGCTTGTTGGTGCAAATTTAGGACAGCATAATGATGGGCTAAATGCATAAATAGACAGACACCTCATTGGTTGAGACTTTGACAATTCTTGATATCGAATGTAGGGATCACGATGTTTGTAAGTGCTTGGTGTAGCCTCATGTCGGCGTGTCGCCAATTATGGGCTTGATCAGAGAATGCAGGTATTCACAGTCGAACTTTGGCCCCCCAAAGACTTGATCATCCCCACTAGATTACTGCCAAATTAGTACAACTCATTCTTATATTATAATTTGTAATTCATACCTGTCTTTGAGGGAAAATCTTGGGGTAGTAGCGAAGGTAGAAGTATCCGATGTCCTTAGCAGAAAACAAGGGACGATGATCTTTGTCCGGAGCAGCAAGTATTGCAGTGACCAGACCGCCAGTGCCTGTCCCAGCAATGACATCAAAGTAATCCGCTAATTGGACTTGTGGACCATCTAGTTTCTGAAGGTGTGATTCGAGGAAGCCGAGGATGGCCCCCCGCCACCTATAAACAGGATGCGGATGGAATAGCTAGTGAACTATGAATTTATGTATACCCTACTTATGAAGATAAGCTCAGCTGAGCGGTTGTGTATATTGGGGCCTTGGGGTTTATATAAAATTCAAGTTGTGAGTAAACATGGAAATTTATTTGGATTGATTGAATGGCTGAATAAAGAATGGAGTGTCCTACAACTCTCACGCATTTTTATCCTGGAAGTTTTTATCGTTGGAAACTTTCTGCGAGAGAGTGATCGGAAGATGTATTTACGATGAAAAGAAGGAAGACGAAAAAACTGGGTTATAGATCCACCGAAGTGGAAAGCCTTAACCGGATGTGCTGGTAACAGGTAAAGCCCGAAGGCCGTTCCCGTCCCTGTCGGGGGAGATGCCAACCATCTCTCCTTTCTACGAACACGTACGTGTTTCGCGTATGTTTTGGATATATAATACGACTATTTATCAAGTAAAGTCGATGTGGGACATTTATAAACATTACATAATACGACCAAACTGGTACTACTGCTGGTACTCCTGCGTCTATGCGAGTATATATCGAAATTTCCAATTTACTAACTAAATTATTAACACCTACTACCTATATTTCGATAAATAGAAACCTCAGTAATTGATTTGTAGGGCTTTACCCAAGATAAACCCAGGAGCCCTTCCAGAAATTCTCCACGGCCCGAGTCAAGCCCGGGCCGAAGAGGGGGTTTGGAAATAGTTTTCAACCAGCAATAGACGCGCCTCGGTTAGAACCTCACTAGCTGCGTCATTGCCCCAAGCGCAAAGATGAATACAATATTTCCGCCGTGGTGTATTTATAGTTCAAGAAGGTTAGCAGAGCTCCTTTGGCTATTCGATGTGGGACACTGGTATTTGTTTATAGTAGTCAAAGTTCACGCTATTGGCTTTTTAACCTGAATGGCTTCGTCCTGCTTGGCTTTGCAACTCACATTCATCTGCGTGAAACAATCGTTCTGTTCATTTTGTGGAAGTAGACATGAGACACATAATATAATCCTGGATCTCAGATAAGAAGAAAGTACCTGTGGAAAAGCTTTCGATATGCAGCAGAGAAAGTAACTGGGCAATTGGAATTTGGCAAGCAATTTCAACTCTCAATGGTTGTGGGCTTCAGAGAAAATAGTGGGCTTATCGCTTACGTACTAGCCCAATAGTAGATGCCCAGACTATATTGGGTTGAACCCCTAATAAGAAGGCTGATTTTTTTAAAAAAAGAAAAAGAAAAAATTAATAAACAATATAAATTGTTGCTAATAACTAAATTATTTAATTTCTATTTTATTAATTATTTGTAACATTAATTTAAAGGTAAAATTAATATATTTAGTGAGAATAAAAATTTCATCAAATATACCAAGTTAAATATATAAATTTTGAAATTCAATAAAAATAATAAAAGTCCGGCTGGATAGACAGGAAAAAGATTGCTTGCTGTATAGTTTTGAACAAAGAACTATCGAGGCGCGTGATGTAATTGCCCTCTCGCCTTGCTCAAGCATCTAAAGCACCTCTCCTTCCTTCTCTTTTGCCTCAGGTCGAATGAATACGAAAGGGAGATCAATCCAAAAAATAGGCCATGAATTCAGAAGTAGTGGGCCTTTCAACCTCTTTCGTCTGCCTCGGTACGCTGATCTGATAAATGCACTTCAAAGTACGGGAAGTAGGTCCATATACTGGCCGGGCATAAAAGATTTTGAAGTTAGGTATATACAACCCCTAACTTTAAAATTGAAAGTTGAAAATTTGACGAAGCCAAACCAATCCATAAATATTAACAATTGACATATTCCCATGTATTCATAATTCATTTTGTTGAGAGATATTATTATCTGAATATGAAATCCTCCATAAGAAATAATTTTAATAGCTTTTAAATTCATAATTTCACAAGATAAATGAGGGTATATTTTTTTATTTTTTCAAGAGAACCCTTTTCAACATTTGTTAATCCAAATAATTTAAAAAGGCCAACCTCTAAAGTGTAAACACACACACCTTGACTAGAGTCTAGCTAGATAAAGAGATTTCATTAATTGGAGCAGCAATGGCAGACGGCAACGTACGGCGGCAGAGGGCGCGGGCGGAGGAGGAGCTGAGAGAAATAGAAGTGCTAATCCACTCGGCCGAGGACTTGAAGAACGTGAAGCACGTGACTAGGATGAGGGCCTTCGCGGAGGTGTACGTGGAGAGGGACGTCCACGTGACAAGAACCCGCGTGGACGACGAGGGTGGGTGCAACCCGATCTGGAACGAAGTGGTGAAGGTGAAGTTCCGCATAGGGCTGCCGAAGAGGAACGTGATGGCTGCGGTGAACGTGGACATATACGCGGACTCGCACGTGG
>MAYD01547179.1:0-14677 GCA_001909325.1 Ruellia speciosa
TCTTTAAGCAAATTATTCGTATTCTTCCATCTTTAGTCTTTCATTTATTTTACTTTTACATTTTCTAATAACTATTATGATTGTCTTGAATAAGGATTATTTAATCATTTTATACTATTTTTAATATATATGTGAAATTTTCTAAAAGCTTTTATATAATGAGTAGGAAGGTATAACTTTTCTTGATATACCTACATGGATAGAGACTTAGAGTAAGCCTATAAAAACGTGACCAAGTATAATAATGGTCTCACTTTCACACATCACAATCTTTCATCTTTGCCCATCAAATTTGACTACTCTTCCAATTCCAAAAAGACCTCCCTTCATAGTTTCCCAACCCCCAACTTCTTGCACCACGCCCTCACTCATGGAAATCAACCCATTACTCCAGGCCTTCGTGTTTCCCCCATATGATGTAATACAGGCAAACCATGTCTGCCCAGCAATCCAATCATTGCTGACAAAACTTGTGAGTTACAAACACCAAAAACAAATCTAAGCCTCTATTCTTAAGCCATTTACCACGTAGTTCATGATGTTCCCTATGTTGTTTGTAGGAGAACGACTTGGTAGAATTGGAAAGCACAGTGGAGCCCACATGGCCAAAATTGGTCGTGCCACTGGAGAAGATCACAGACAGGTTATCCACCGTATGGCGGATAGTGAACCATCTTAGCTCTGTGAAGGACTCTGCAGAGCTAAGAGCTGCCGTCGAAGAAATTCAGGTTTGTGATTCTTGTATCTTTTTTGGCCTAATATACAATTCACAGACCATCATCAATACATATGATCAAACCCTGAACCTTCATAACTAGATAAATGTTTCTTTTTCTGGAAAATGAGATAAATGCTTTTTAATCGGAGAATTTGGACATGTGGTGTTTCGTCATATGTGTTGTGTAAGCTGCAGCCAAAGAAGGTTGAGTTCGAGTTGAAGTTAAGGCAGAGCAGAGCCATTTATGAAGGGTTTAAAGCTGTTAGAGAATCATCGGGCTGGGGAAGTTTGAGTGATGCAAGGAAAAGAATTGTGCAGAGTGAGTCCGTGCGATTTGGGAATTTTTATTGTCCGACTATATGCGTATGATAGAATAAAATTCAAAGTGAATCACTAGCCACAATCATATTTCAATTTTCATCCTAAAAGTCTCAAGCTCATTAGGCATATATGACGGAGCTCCATTATATATGGTAGATTACAAGTTAGTAGTTAAGCAGGACGCCTTAATCCCAAATTCATAATCTCAACAATTTTGTTTTGAATTCAATAATCGACTCAATGCTGAAATTTTTTATGCAGTGAAGCTGAAAGAAGCTGTTCTATATGGAGTTTCTCTTGATGATTCTCCGAGAGAACACTTTAATGAGATAGAACAGGTGCTCGGGGCATATTCACTTCGACACAGAGAATAGAATTATTGTATCCCAATAACTTATTATATAGTAAAATGTAATTTTATGAACAATTTTGAAGTTCTGGATACATTGTTCTGTAACTTGTACTATGTTTGTGCATAATCGATAATCCATTTTTCCCAATGCCGCGTACTCAGGAACTGGAAAAGCTTGCTCAAAAGTTTGAAGGGAATATTTTAGATGCTACAAAACAGTTTGAGAAAATCATTACAGACAAGAAAGAAATTGAGGGTTTGCCTTCGACAACCCTGGCTGTAGCTGCAGAGAGGGCGGTTTTGAAGGCAAGGCATTTCTATCAGACTCTTCTTTTCGAATGGAGTTCTCATGTTTTATTATGTTTTCATTTCCTGACAATGTATGATGGCGACATCACATTAGGGATATGAAAAGGCCACAGCTGAAACTGGCCCCTGGATCATAACCCTGGATGGACCAGTCTATCGATCTATATTGCAACATGCGTGCAATAGATCTTTGAGGGAGGAAATTTTTCGTGCATATTATGCACGTGCGTCAGACGGAATTCTGAACAATACGCCCATCATTGAGCGGATTTTGGAGCTCAGGCTGGAGAAAGCAAAGCTTCTTGGGTATAAGAACTATGCTGAGGTATCTATCAATAAGTTGGGAAAGGCGAAAGCTTAAGTCAATATTGTTGTTATTGCACATAATTCTTTTTTCATGGTACATGATAAAAGAAATATGTTCTCAGTTTAGCTTTGAGACAAAAATGGCAACCCTGGATAAGGCAAAGGATCTTTTGGACAAGCTTCATGATGCTGCATGGGATCCTGCAGTTAAGGGTATGTTTGGATGGTTTTGTATGTGTGTATTGTTTTGAGATTAGTATGATTGTGATTTTTTAGAAATGGAAGAGCTTAGAGAGAATGCCAGAAGGCAAGGAGCTGAAGAAGCTGATGATATGAATCAGTGGGACATTAACTTCTGGAGCGAAAGGCTCCGTGAGTCAAAGCATGGCTTGAATGAGGTTGGCTTCTCATCAAATGTTTTCCTTTATCAAGCTTTTGTTGAAGAATGAGGCACTTTTCAGGTCAAATAAGTACATTTTGCCAGTAGTGCAACATTTCAAATTTTTACATGAATTTTAGTTTTAACTCCAAGCATTTTAGACGTTCTAGAGTAGAATCTACTCCTGCCTAAGCCCCTAAGACATCGCCTCCTTGACAGTTCAGAGTTGGTGTTCAATCCCGTTTGGCTTATGTATCTGTTATATGTTGTTCCTCAAAAACCAAAACCTTCCACAATTTCTTATACTTTTTTATTGCCACATGTATTCCTTTTCCAGACTAAATATAAAAGAACGGTTGTTGAATCTACTTATGCATGACTCTAATGCCCTTCAAAGTTCAATTTTCACAGGAAGAGCTGCGTCCATATTTCTCTTTGCCAAAGGTTATGGAAGGTCTCTTCAACCTAACAAAAAAGTTGTTTGGCATAGACATTGAGCTAGCAGATGGCCTTGCTCCAGTGAAGATCCTAAACTGCTCCTACAGCTACAGCCCAATGTTGTTTCTACAGACAACTTAATAATTGCCATGTTTTGTGCCTAAACTCCTGCAGGTTTGGAATATAGATGTCAGTTTCTACAAGGTTAAAGACTCTACAGGTACTACCATTGCCTACTTCTATTTTGATCCCTACAGTCGTCCTTTGGAGAAACGAGGTGGGGCATGGATGGATGCGGTTGTTGGTCGGAGTAGTGTGTTCTCACATGATGGCTCCTCTCCGAGGTTGCCTATTTGTATCGTAGTGTGCAACCAGACTCCACCAACTAAAGACAAGCCTAGTCTAATGACCATCCGCGAGGTATGTATGTATCAGGTAACTATTTAAATGCACAGAGAGATAAAGAGTTACCTGTTTGTATAAGGGTCATTGTTCCTTCCTGAATCAGGTTGAGACAGTCTTCCATGAATTTGGCCATGCTCTCCAGCATATGCTAACAAAGCAAGATGAAGGTCTTGTATCAGGCACTCAGGGTATAGAATGGGATGCTGTAGAAATAGCATCTCAGTTCATGGAGAACTGGTGCTATCAGAGGTTAAGAAATTTAGACATTTTATTGAAGCACGGTCAAAACCAGTTCCTTCATATACTGCCCATTTAAACTAGCATTAGATTACAGAGTACTCACAATTCTGGCTCCAAAAAAGTATATAAGCACATCACAAGTGGCATCTACTTTTCAGGGACATCATGTTGAGCATTGCCAAGCATTATCAAACTGGTGAAAGTCTTCCAGAAGATGTATGCTCGAGAATTATTTCTGCAAGAACATTTAGAGCAGGCTCACTACTGCTTCGTCAGGTAAAAAAGGAGCATATGGCAGGTGAAGCTCTTCAAATTTTTAAAGTTTAATCCCAGAAAGAATACTTCAGACTTCACACTTATACAAAGTTATCAATCTTAATTAGATGGAGTATTAAGAAATTTAATCTCACGTCACTGCCTTTTCAGTCGATATTAGAGTGCTGATCAAAATACTAGCATAGGTTGCCAACAACTGGTTCAGACAGTATCACATTGGACCATTAATTCTTCCGTATTGTGAAAGAATGCACCTTTCAGCCTATGTGCAAAAAACAGCATAATCTTTTACAATGAATCCAAACACCATTGGAGAAACATGAAAATAGCAAGAACTAAAAACAGAAGAAAACTTGTACTTAGATTTATGTGGGTCAGTTAAACAATTTGGTATTTCTTGTTGAAAAGATTCAGATAAAATAACTCCATACGCTGTGGGGTTTGCAGCTTCGTTACGCTGGTGTCGATTTGGAACTTTACTCAAGTTATGTGCCTGGAGGATCAGAGTCTATATACGATGTTGATCAAAAAATAGGTTTAAGGACTCATCCAATTCCATTGCTGCCAGAGGACAAATTTCTGTGTAGTTTCAGTCATATATTTGCAGGTTAGTTGGTTGTTCTTTATGCAATACATATTTAAAAAAAAATGAGGATTATATATTGATCATATCTGTCTCTACAACTTTCAGATAAATATGCAGCTGGATATTACAGCTATCAGGTGATTTATGTGAATTTTTAAGAGTTAAATAGACTTGATAATGCTTTTCAGAGCCTTATGTTCATATGGCCTTCAAACGATACAATTGCAGTTGTGCTGATATTTAGTTATGCAAATTTCTAAGTGACTTGTAACTTAATGACATCATTGGACGTGAATGAATTTGAAAAAAATCCTAAATGCACAATCTTTCTCCCCATTAGCTCAATTCTGAAACCAAATCTCTTTACTACTCAGTGGGCAGAGGTACTATCTGCTGATGCTTTTTCAGCATTCGAGGAGGCTGAATTGGATAATAATCAGGTTGATTTTCTGCAGTTGCATTTTGAAGTTTCTGCAATAATGAGGGTTCATTTTTTCCTTTTTTAACTGAATTTGTTTGATCACTAGTAAACCTTCATATATAGTTGTTTTGCTAAAGTATGGCCATCTTCAAACAGTCGTTTAAGGAAACGGGCCATAAATTTAGAGAAACCATCCTTGCCCTTGGTGGTGGAAAATCCCCAAACGAGGTATGCGAACCACCAATTTATATTGACGATATTTCACTTCTTTCAAGTTTCAAGCAATACTAATATATACTCAACTATTAATATAACAGATCATGGTTTTTCGCTCATGGGACCAACAGCTTTCATAAATTGATTTTCATTACAATGTTGCGTTTAAATATCTTGCCAGGTTTTCCTGGAGTTTAGAGGGCGTGAACCTACACCTGAGGCATTTCTCCGCTACAACGGCTTGCTGCCATCCATTGCTACATAATATGTAGCCTTTGTTATATCTTGAATAAGGAATAGTGAAGAAGTTTCTTACATTACTCTAGCCTCTAGATGATTCCCATTTTCCTACAGCAATTGTATCCTTTGAGCTTTTTCCTGGTCTAATACCTAGAAACTCGTAGAATCCTCAGGGAAGAATGATGTATCTATGTTTAAGATTTTCAAGAGTATGATTCAATCCTATAACTGTTCTACAGCATAAAAGCAAAGTATGTTATCTATGCTAACATGATGCAGCCTATATAATACAGACGAAATAGCTCTTGCCTGCCATTCGCCAAGTCTGCATCATTCTTCCTATAGAGGTTGGTTAGAAAAGTTATTCCATGACTTCAAGACACCAAATAGACTCCCTATCTGGAAAATGGGGAAAGATGGATAAGTTTGTGAACCAGCAGTGAATCAGATTATCAGACAACAATACCTATGGTTCACTTTTGACTTTTGATTTACTTTTTCATACTTTTGCAGGATTGAGATGAGACTACATTACATAAATATGAAGTTTCCAAACTAAAATTTATACGTTCAGCTTAATTCTTGATTGTTTTGCATTTCCAACTTATAGTTATCCATTATATTAATAGAATTGAGCTAACACAGGCAAGCCTAAGCTCTAGCAAAACCAATCCCATATTGCAGATTTCCATGATAGTTGATGACAGATAACCTAACGGCTAACACAATCTCCTCCATCCCAACTTGAGAGAGAATCCAGTCCCTAGACTATACTCTATACTGTGGATAAAATAACTCAATTCTTTCTCCAGCCTCTAGGAAGAAAAACAGAGGCCTTAAAAAATACAGACTAATGAATAAATATCATCCGCATCATACAAGTATGTTTATCATATGAATTTTCTTCAAAAACTACAACAGTCAACAGATCTGATATTTCAGTGATTAACAATAATCTTAATGAAATAATATATGTGTGTATATATATATATATACCATAAACATTCAAAAGATCGATCGCCATATCACCTCTGTGGCAGTGCGGTCAAAAACGAAGGAATCGGATTCATTAGCACTGTAAGCTTCCAGATTCCAGAACCTGATCAAAATTCAAAATCAATGGAGATGCTATCTGAGTCGAAAATCTCCACCCGAATGTACAGAAATGAAATGAAATAAAATAACAAAAACCAAACCTTTATTTACCGCCATTGTTGGGCTCTCCTGCCAAAATGCGCCAGTAATTCTAAAGCCAGAAGAAAAAGTGCAGTTGCTTAGAAAACAATAAATAATCGAATGCTGCGGAGTGGAGAAGGGAGGTAACCTTGGGTCGAACAGTTGTTCTGCCAATGCCATACATTTGGATTGGGGGAAACCCAACCTTCTGGTATACGGACTAGTATTTTTATACAAGAAATAAATTTATTTATACTTCATTTAGCATCATTCACCATTACACTTATTATCTGGCCACTGGGAAACTAATTCCATTTCCAATCACATTCACATTTGACACGTCACATAGTATCCTCATTACATTATGAATCACTCAATACAAAGGGAAGATCAACAAATGAACAATTATACAAGTAAAAATACAATTACACAACTCCAATTCCAATTCCACTTTTATTTTTTCTTTTTTTAAATGAATAAGGAAAGTATGAGCATAACTAAGTAAGGGAAATTCCAGCAGCCAGCAAGTCATCAGACAAAATCTTGTTAGCAGCCTCGGAGGGATGATACCCATCCCAGAAGACATACTCAGTGGCATTCTTACATGTCCCAGGTGACTCTGCATTGCACAGTATCGATGTCTCCACCAGCCCACTCCCACAGCATGCCTTTCTTGCTTCAAAGAACCCTATAGAAAGAGTATGTGCACACGCACCCGCACCTGCACCAACTGTGATCTCACCCCATATATGTACGATGGGATCCACCCTCGTGTGTAAATAGGTGGACCCCGTACATATATAGTGAAATCACATCCGGTGCATGTGCATCGAATATGGGTTGAAATAGACCGATCAGTAGAGCATAAATATAAATATGTTTTAAAATTTAGTTGAGTTTAAAGGGTACCAATGGCAGGGAAGGGCAGGTTTACCGTAATCTGTTGGCTTGGTTACAATGTCGAGAAGAGGTTGGTATATGTCAAAGACAACAAGGTTGAGACCAGAAAGCTTGGCCTGCAGCTTCTGAGATGTGTCATTCAGCTTCTTGTTGAAAGAAACTGCTGCCTTGTTGAATTTCTCAACGCACTCATTTCTATCCTCCCCGAAAATGGTGATCACTGCAGGCACGCACCCAAGTGGTGGCAGTGTTGTCGCCCCAATCTTCCTCGCTCCCAACTTGTATAGCTCCTATATGCACGTAATTTTTGCGTTATCTATCACTAGCGCATTAGCTGGTAACTAATTTGAACTTTTCCCAAATGCGCGTATGCAATTTACCTGCACGAATTTGACATACAACTCCAAGAGGATGTCTGAGAACTGATCCACTGTGTACTTCTTGTACAACAGGGGATTGATGTAGTAGTTTTGGACAAAGTCACTGCTCCCAGCACTAAGAAAATGGATGGAGCCATTAATGATCGTGGAAGCATTAGATTTGCCGACGAGCTCGACCAGCTTCTTCTGGTAGTCTTTGTAGTACTCCACTTGTTTGGTCAGGGGAATGGTGTTCTGCAAAACAAGAATCATTCGGATTTAGATATTTGTCCATGATGCCTAAAGGGCACCCCTATTGCAAAATTCCAGCGTTGTTGCTCGAGTTAGTACATATATTTTTGCTGTCTCATCATAATAGCCCGAAGAGGCGGAGGCAAAGTTAGCCCCAGTCAAGAGGTTTTTTCCTGTGGCGTTCTTGCTGAGATACGCCGGTGGATATGAGTTAAATCCAAGGTTTTCAGCTGCATGCAGTTTAAGACAACGGTTAAAAATTATGCATATCAAAGTTAAATCCTCAATTTATCAGAATAAATAAATAAATATATCTTTCTGAAAAAATATTTGTTTGCATGTGAAGGTCGTATTGAATATAAAAAGGATACAATTATAATAGCTAGTAATATAATAAGAATCGAAAAATAGGAGGGCCCGTGGTCGAGAAAAGATAGATGAATGGTACCGGTGAAGTCTGAGGCAAGTTTGCCATTGCAAAATCGACCGGTTGGTTTATGATCTATAAAATCTCTACCGTAAGGAGGAAAGTTGGCCTTGACAATTGTTTCTAGGTGGTTGTTGTTGCCCGCATCAACTACTGAGTCACCGAATATGAAAAGGGCAGGAACAAGAGGTTGTGCATATACCATGGCGATGTACAATGTTAAGTGGAAAATAATGAAGTAAAAACTTGAAATGTTGGCCATGGACAATCTTTGGGTAGTGAATGGTGGTGATAAGGCAAAATGGGAAGGATGAGAGAATAAGGAGGTTTAGAGGAGCAATTTATAGTGGTTTTTTTCTTTGTAACATTAACTTTTTTTTGTTCTAATCGGTTGGACTGGTTGCATCATAGCTCTTGTGTTATTTTGTGGTGTGTGATCTCAACAAATGGTAATTGAAAAATGAAAGGAGGAAAATTCCTTGTAATTGAAGGTAGTTTGTTTAATAAGGTGGGTTCAATGGAAGAAATTTTGGTATTTTTTTTTGAATGGGTTTATTTATACCAAAAAGATTATAATTATAATTTATATACCGACTGGTTGGGCAAAAATAGAATGTAGTGGGACTTTGAGATATGCAGTTGAGACTCCCCCCCGACCATTACAACACTTCCTTGAACACAATGTTCGAGGAGTTGCTCTTCATTTAACATTTGGTGGTTAGCTTGGCCTTGATTTGGGCTAAAATTTTAGTACTTCATCCACTGCAACTTTAGGTACATGTGTAAACATGACATTAATTAATTTTATGCATGAAAGTGGAGGCAAGGTAATTTCTTACAAAGATATTAATAACAAATGGCATTAGTTCCAACTATAGCCAACTGGCATTTTGTCATGTCTTGCTGGAATTGTATTGTGATCTGGATTTTGGGCTGGGATGTCTTGAGCAGACATACGTTCTCAGTTGGTAAGAAAAAAAGCCACCAGGATTTTGAAAAACTATGGTTTGGGACTTTGAATTGCAAGCTGTAAATGTAGGGGCGTCTTGTTCTATAAGCTTGTCTTCTTTTAAATTCACAAAGGATTTGATCTAAATCTTGGGAAAGTGCAAAAATTTCTCTATATTATTTTAAAGTTGCTAACCCCCCTTAATCAGCTCGAGGGTTTTCAAATAGAAAGAGAGTTTTGCATCTCACTTTGCTGTATAATCATAGACATACATGTATAATCCTCAGAACCACATAGCTTGCATAAGCTTGCATAATTTCTCAGGAAAAAAGGATGAAGTTTCACAACTGCAATAAGCAACTTGAGAAGCATTGTTGCTTCAGCACAGTTACTTGATCCCAAGAAAAGGCTGAGTTTTATTCACTTGATCACAAGAAAAGAAGCAAATGGTAAGAAAAAACTTACAGTCAGTGTAGAATCCTCACGTGGCACCCGTCTTCCCCCAACTCAGATCAAAGTTTGGACATTCTATCAAGGTGGGTGGCATTCTCAGTCGGATCCTGAAATACGGATTCAGTGGCTGTTAGAACTTAAGAGCTTGTCAATATGTAAAGGCCCTCTACCAAATGAGCTGTTTATAAAATATATATTCAGAGTTGAATCTTTATTTTCTCTGACATATTCATGATATCCGAATAGATTTTGTTGCCTCCGAGATCAGTGCCAGATGCTCCTGCTGCCACACGAAGTACATCCTCAATCAATGCGACATTTCCCATTATGTCAACATGTGCACCGCTTTCTAGGCCCCTCCCTTCGAGCAAACTTGCAGGTGCTTTGTGCTTGTACTCTCTCACGTAAGTGGGAATGTTGGATGGGTTGAACCGTGTCTGCCCTCTCCATCCTTTGGCACACATGTAACCTGCACTTAAAACCGGGACGCTCTCATCTCCATCTGCAAAGTACACGCCTCCCCTTAAGCAGCCATTTCGACTACCATCAGCAGAGCTGTCGATCTGGAGAGGGATACTACTTCTGCACCTACCGGACGGGGAATGTTTATAGATGTATGATCTTTCTGTAGGAATACCTACTCCGTATAGACAGAAAATCTCCATGTCCGGGGCATCCGGTAACCTGAGAATGAAGGGTGAGAATAAAAGAACTGTACAGATGAATATGATGGATGATCAACAATATGTGTGCTTACTTGGTTTCAAGTGGATTCGACCAGTACTTGTAATGATTATACTTTGGGTCATTAAGGTTGTCAGATATACCATGTGAGAAGTGAGCTTCCGCCCGTTTCATCATCTTTGGAGCAATAAAGCGGAGAAGATCAAACATTGCCTGCACAGTGTACGTTTTGTTTGCTGTTGTTCTCCAGATGCTTTCTTGGCTCATTTCCTCATATTCGGTCCACACTTTTCCACACGATGCATCTGGCAGAGTGGGGGTGGTATCGTGAAATGATCCCCAATTCTAATTTCCATGTAGTTAAATAAAATCAGGGATGGAAATACGGACTAAAATCCATGATGGAACTGTGAATCTTGGCTGTGCATATATACCTGTGATCCCATTGTCAGGAACCCTGACGAATGGAGTTCCGATGCAGTCTTCCCAAAAGACACAATCCTTCCATAGTTTGTTACTTCTTCAACTTTGAAAACTCTCATACCAGCTGTGCCATTGCCTTTTGTCCCAGAAAGATCCTCCTGTGTTTTCTCTGCTGGATCGCATACATGAGCCTCTTCAGGAGACCAATCCAAGTTGCCCCAAATGTAATCTCCTCCCTTAGGCAGCAAAGAAATGATCGAATCCCATGTTCGTGAGACACGCATGATACGTTCAAGGGTCTGAAGTCTGAGGAAATCAGAATCCAAAAAACCAGGCGCCATGGCTCTGCATAATCAAATGTACAAAGCAGATAATCATTGTAATGAGTCAGTATGCTTGTCAGTCTTAACATGTTAAGACTGAGTACTATCAGTTTCATGGGGAAGAGCACATGTAGAGGATAAGTTCTTCTACACTAACCTTAAAAATGCGATGTCTTTGCTCTCTGCAGACAATATGTTGCCAACAGCTTTTGGAACACCCAAAAATGCGGGTCCGATGTTCATGACTGCTTTTATGTGCTTTGCGCACCAACCAGGACCAGCACCACCACCCATTGGTGGAGGGGCTTCGACCCATTTGATGAAATGGAGAAAATAGATTACACCCATGGAGTGAGGCACCACCACCACTTTCTTGTAGCCATTGATGGCGTACATAAGCTCGATTTTGCTCTTCAATCTACTTAGAGTTTGGTCCCTCGTCTGGTCATTGACATATAACATCTCAGAAAGATCAACATTGCAATAAACCACATGCGGATTATTATTTATGTTACACAATCCACAGAAGAATTTGCATTGCAGTGGATAACAGGTAGTCAAAATTGGCTACTGAACATAAAAAATGCTCTATATTGCCGTGCAAAAGGAGAAACAAAATGATAATAGGTAATTACTTCTACTGGTCTACAATGCCCAACAGACAACATGTTATAACTAGCAAATATGAATCTCTCTCTCCAGGCATCAAACCTCTGTGTTCTGGAAGGACAACCGCCAATCATAAGAAGCCATGTACATGTTCTTATCCTCATAGCCCATGCGCGCCAAATTCTCTATAAGAATAGCCCAAACAAAATATCCAGGAGCAAAATAGTCAGCCGCCACAAGCCCTGTCACAGGCCGAACCCGAATTCCTGGTGGATCAAGCCCTGTTTCATTGTCTAACGAAAGATGCTCCAACCAACAATTAGGCCTAAATTACATCAAAATGCAAAGCACAATCGTCAAGACAATCCAGACACAACCGAATGGAGAAAATATCAATAATGTAATTCAAACCTCCTGAAAATTTCAGCAAAGCTACCACCACCCCAGAGTCGCTTGCGGAATAGGCCCTCAGAGCATGGCTTGCCTTCCCAGAGCTCAAGCCCGCCGGTAACAATCCCGGGCACCAAAATGACCGGGTGGAGAGCAGTGAGACCTTCCTGCTTCAAACGAGCTCCTGGTGTCTCCACAGCCTTCAGACCTGGTAAATTAGTAGCAGGCAAGCAATGGTACAGGAACAAAAGCAGCCACCAGGTGCTGCATAAGCATCCAATCGACCAACAACAGGAATCTATACACCTCCACTGTTTAGTAGGCCTCTTTTGCTTCTTTCTTATCGTTCGATCTTGTAATAACCCAGAAGAATCAGCACAATGTTCATGGCTTTTATCAACTTTCATGACTTGAAAAGGCTGCTCCTTTTCATCACGTGGCCAACTCTTGACCTCCAGAAAACAGAACTTCCGAAACCGAAGCATTGAACCCATTGCATAAGTGACACACAAGAACTAGCAATCAATGAGAATTACCAGGGATCCATCAAGACAACATAGTAGCTAATCACTACCAGAATTGGCCCAACAACTAAACCACCATTTAATGAAACATCCCAAGAGATGGACAAAAAGAATAGCTCAGCCTCGTGAAACTAGAATTGTGGCAAATACAAGGATCTAGTTTTCCACTTTATAAGGATAGTGTATAAAGAAGTCAAATAAAATTATAACTAAAATAAAGTCCTACCATAAATCTTAATCCAAAATAGTAAACAAATAATATGAAATATACTATTCCAAATATAGTTCTTCAACAACGAAACACCATATTATAATTTATAAAAGGGGAAAAAGGAGGTGAAATGCAGCGGTATGGCGTAACAAAAAGACTGCAGGCTTACAGATAATGAAAAATCACGTTTCGAAGAAAAGGGGGTATGGAAGTGACCGCGGGTGTGCCCCAAAACCGAAAAAGAGAATCACTAGAGACTAATAGAGAGCAAAGTTTAGCTGAAAAAACAAGAAAATATTATACGCGTATTATCAGATGATGAAACCAAAGAGCAAAATGACTCTCACGGGCAAATGAACAAACACATTGCACGCGAAAGACAGGTAGGTTTAATCTTGTGAATCCATCAACTAGAAAATTATGCAAGAGTCACCTTTCGTATTTATGAAACACTCTTGCCATCTGAGTGCAGTAACTGCACCTAATCACAGCTTTGGTTTTCTATTTTTCTTCTGCCAATCCCGTTTTGTGTTTTTATTCTTCGACTGCCTCAACGTCTGATTACGAAAGCCGTCAGAGGACCGCAGAGATGTGAAAATTACAGGGAATTGGGGAGTATGGAGCGCTCTGCACCGACAGGGACCCGTGCAGGTTTTTGGACGATTGCTGCTGTTAATCAGATTATACAACACGAGAGCACGCCAGTATGCGGTGGGGAGTCCAAAGGACAGCCCTTCGATGATAAAGTCGCCACACAATTCAAGAAACAGATAGGTCCAAATCGTAGACGGCGGCGACGGTGGTGGGGCTAGGCAATTGCCCCCGTTGGGAACTTTCTGAGGCATTATCGATTAAAACTGCCAATAATATACGAAGTACAAAAGAATCTGAATGGTGCTAACTCGAATCAGCGTGTGAGTGTCGAATTTCTTGATGGAATTGAAGGGGGCTTGGCCACTGAGGAGATTAGGGTTCTCTTTATCGCTTCTTCAATCTTCTGAATTCTGATTACCATGGGTGGAAGTGTGGAACGGACTCGGATTCCAACGGTCGGAAAACTAATAATGAGGTGACGGATGTAGTGCTGAGCATGGTTGAAAATATGAAAGTTGTTGAAATTTGATTTCAACAATAGCACTTATATTTCAACAATAGTCATGCATGCTATCTCCTCTCGGATCATAAATCTTTGTCCTGTACTATATTTTGCATTCTAATTTTTTTTTCCCTTTCATTTTGTCTCTGATTTTTACTAGTAGTTTTACTTCACACATTTTTGGAGAATTTAAGCTACAGATTTTGCAAACAGAATGCTTGTTAACTCCAGAGGGTCTAGGACATCGACAGACGAGCACCGGGTCATGAATTCATGGATCAACAAGTGTGTGTGTTAATTGTATTTTTAATTACTCGCTGAAAAAAATTTGCCTTTTAATAAATATACAAAAAGATTTGGTTGTTAGTAAAGTTAAGTTATATGGGTTAACACCCCAACTCGTTCTACACTGAGATAACTATTATTAACTACGAAGTTTTTATAAGATAGTAAAAAAAAAAAAGTTAAGTTGTTGTCATAAGTAGTTTTTCAATTCTTATTTGTGCGAAAACTTCTCAGTGAATCACTCATCCATAACTACTTCAAGGTGAACATGTTTAACTTTAAAATTTCTATGGGATGGTGACCATAAAAAAATGTGCATCTTATCAGTATGATTAGTTTTTTAAATTTTTTTTTTTTTTTTAAATCTTTTTAAGCACATCTTCAACATCACTCCATCCCGGGACATTAC
>MAYD01547193.1:0-14707 GCA_001909325.1 Ruellia speciosa
AAATTACATGACCAAAATTGTATTTTATCCATGTCAACGGCATTGCTGAATTATATTTAAATATCCTAATCTCTCATTTGTTTATCATCAATAAATTAATTAATACGGCGCCAATGCATTACTTATCTTTTCAAAATCATACATATTAGACTCTATCATTGCTTGAATTATACACTTTTCGTCGTTGAATTATACATCTTATCATTTACACTATAATTTTATCAAAGGGCATCAATATCCTAACTGAACCAAAAATTGTAACATTAGTTTCCTTAACTGCAAGTGGCTATGGTTTTGTTGAGAATAAAAAATAGTGAATATGGGATTAGTGCTATCACACACTGACTAAATAGAAGAAAATATAGAATTAATTTTTTCCACATTAAAATTTTAAGTACGGGCAACCTTGCATAAATAAATATTATAACCTAATACATGCCTAATGAACCTTAAAATTTTTAGGTTAAAATGTGTTAAACTCTATTATGATTCATTTCCCCTATAAAACCTTTATAGTCCTATCTTAAAAATATTCTCGGGGCCTTGTAATTGTTAAATTTCAATGTCGATGTGCTAGATTATAAGATTAAGATTAAGATCAATATCAATAAATGTCTCAAAATTATATTCATGATGCAGGTGGTGTCTCATTGCTGGAAGAATTCCTGGAAGAACAGCTAACGATGTGAAGAACTTCTGGAATACACCCATTGTCAACAAGCTGCCGGCGCCCACTGCCAACACGGCGCAGAGAAACCTTGTAAAACCTTAGCCTCGGAAGTTCTCCAACTCCCACTTACCTTGTAATCCAACCTCGAACATTGGCAGGGTAGAAACAAGTCAACCACCAAACGGGGTCTACAAGCCCAATAAGGAATGCCCCAACAAGAAACTCCATCCATCAGATGAAGCAAATGAATGTGTAAAATGGTCGACAAACATGCTTGAAATGTCATCGAATAATGTGCTTCAACATAACATGGAAGTGCCGAAGCAATTAGGAAATGGTTATCAAAATGCTGCTACCCCCAAAGGTGATGTCGATGAGTTTGGTGAATTGGTTATTGAAAATGATATTTGGGAACTCCTCGGCTTGGGAGAGGGTGTCATATGGTGAGGTGGGATGCGAGTTTGAATTTGAGTTTGGATCTGGATCTCAAGCTATTTGAGTTATTTATCATCAAGAAAACTTTATAAGATGCAATTTTTTTTAAAGGAAAGGAAATTTATTAGACTCAAAGGCAGCTTTTGTAAGATTCATTTATGTCATAGCTACTCCATCTTGTCACAGAAAGATTGCATTCATTCTCCAATACAGTTCACCAACTATCGAGTTGATTGAACCCAAGGCTATATCTATTTTTTGTTTAATTACTATTGGTATTTGGAGCTTTATTCCGGTCGAGTGGGTTATTATCACAGAGGCCCACTAAAGTGCTACTCTTGAGTACATATAATTTGAACGGAATTCGAATTATTTATTCTCACTTCGCATTTCGAAACTACATTTTGAAAGTAATCACGTGTTGCAAAGGTCACGAAGTTGGAATATGACCTCAATCTATAACATGGTTTTTTTTTATCCAATAACTATATTGTGTTATATGTTTTTATTTTTTTTAAGATATAATACTTTCTTTTTTAAAAGGGTTATAGGTGGGATATGTGAAGAAAATTTTACTTAAGATAATGTATCAATTATTTCAAAACTTTTAAACATAAAAAATATATAAATTATTGAAAAATGAAAAAATAAAATAAAATAGGATTTATATGCAAGTAAATCATTTTCCAACACTACAATTATATTTCTCTCTACATATATACACCAGTTGGATCACCGCCGCCCAGTGGGAATCCCATTATCGAGTGGTGGGGGAAGGTTTCCTGCTCTGGGTTGGGGGCGCCTAAAGCTATTCCAGCAACAATAGGAGGTGTTGTTTGGGGGGTGTGGCTTGTCCAGGAGCGGTCGCTGCCCCTTGTTGGTGTTGTTAGGCTACCGTTGCCAATGGTGGTGGCGGCAGCAGCAGGTTGTTGGTGATGAAGTTGGGTATTAGGATTCTTTTTCAATTGTGGGGTTGTTTTTTAAATTAAATAAAGTTTTTGGTATGAATTGAAAATGAATACGAAAAATGGTTTTGTGGTAAAAAAAAAAATTGAATATAAATATTTTTTTAAACCTATTTGTTCTTAAAAAAAAAAGGGAAGTTTGTATACTAGTTTGTAGGAAACATAATAGTTCAAGCCTATTTTTTAGAAATTCCTCGAAATTATTAAAAATAATTATGCTATTTCGTGTAAGTCGCATGATATTAACAGATTTTTACATAATGTTTATAAAATTAAAATTAAAATTAAAATTAATTGAAAGATAATTATGTAAGTTTATATTTTACGCGTGACTAACTCTACTATAGAATTAGATTTAATTGGCATGTTCCAAGTAGGCTCATTAATAGTTTCAACTTATCACTTGGGTGCGTGTTTTGGGCAGCCTAGTTCTTCTATGGTTGGCCACCCTATCGAATACTATTTTTGAGTTTGTCACCATCCAGATAAAATACAAGTCGGTTCTATAACTTGTTGTAAATGGAAATTATTCCCCGTAATTCTTTACATACATGCTGGAAATTTCTAATCTCATAACCGATGGGGATTGGCAATCATCCTTTCAATCAACCTCAGAAGTTCCTATATAAAAAAATATGACAGAACAAAATGATATGACACAATAAGAAGGGGAAATGAGATATCATTTTCAAAGCATACGTTTTTTAGAAAAATATCATCGTGTAATAAATCCTATTTTTTTTTTTTATGTGATGATGATGAGATTTTTTTTCTTAACATATATAATAAGTGAAATCTCATTTCTCAATCAAAAAATGAATAGAGAAAATTGATTTGAAAACCGATTTAGAATGATTGTGTAACATCCTAAGTGTCAATAACCGAAACAATGGAAATCATAAAAGTGTCTCTATCACACATAACTAATTCCATAAAGAATAACTAATTCCATAAAGAATAGATCATGGGCCTTGTAATATTGGGCCTGGGCCTAAACTAAAAAATATATTAAATCAAGTTTTGTTGAAACCCATTAATTGAATCATCACTTTCAATTAGTGTTTTTAAAACCGGATTAGTCCGACTGGTTAAACCGGGAACCAGCCACTGGCCTGGTCCGTTTTGGGTAGTTTAGGTGAAAAAATTAGACTTTGATTTATAATATATATTTTAAGTTTCTCTCCAGATAATAATCAATGCATTTGGTTTGGCAGTAGACATCCTCTTTTTGGGTTGTTGTGCATTGTATTCACAATCTTGTACTCATTTTCTTTTTCCTTTTTTCCTTTCATTTTTTTTTTACTTCATGGGGAGGCACTTGAAGGGCCAATCCAGGGTGTGAATGGTGTTGAACAACCGGCGCATGGCGAGCCTCATCGATACCGTAATATGGTGTTTGATATATTCGCCGGAGAGAATTGGGACGACATACCGGATGACAGAGACAAACATGAGGAAGATCCATTGCCTAAGTACAAAGGCTTCTTCGAACTCTTGGAGGCCTACAACAGACTGACCTGGTCAAGTAGTGAGGAAATGTCTTAGATCGAATGTGTGTCGAGGTTGCTTAACTTGAAATCAGAATACAACCTCTCTGATGCCAACTACGACACTATGATGCAAATCATCCATGAGTTGCTCTTAGAAAATGACAATAATCTTTCCAAAAACTTTTATGAGACTAAGAAGATGACTTCAAGCTTGGGTTTATCCAACGAGAAAATAGATTGTTGCATGGACAATTGTATATTGTTTCGAGGGGAATACAGTGAAGAATTGAAATATTTGTATTGTGGGAAATCAAGGTATGACCCAAACAAACCGAGGAAAGTTCCCCAGAAGTACATGTTTACTACCCCCCTGAAGTCGACGTTGAAATGTCTTTATTTGTCCCGTGCCACCCCCTCGAAGATGATTGGCATATGGACCACAATCATGACATCAATGGCAACATGTACCATCCGTGCGATTTGGAAGCATGGAAGCACTTCAACGCCACCCATGCTACCTTTGCGTTAGAGCCGTGAAATATTCGACTGGGACTTTGTACGGACAATTTCAACCCACACGGGCAATATGGGTCGCAATACCTGGCCCATGCTCGTAATATCATACAACTTGCCTCCCGACATGTGTATGAAGGAATCGACCATGTTCTTAACATGTCTTCTACTGAGGGTGAGGAGCCCCATGCAACGTCTTGATGTGTTTTTTCAGCCTCTCATTGATGAATTGTCGAAGTTTTGGAACGAGGGCATCCCGACCTACGATGTGTCCACAAAAATGAACTTCAATCTACAAGAATCATTGATGTGGACTATTAGTGATCTCCTAGTGTACTCAATGTTATCGGTTTAGAGCACCTACAGTGGGTTCACGGCATGCCCTATTTGCATGGATGAGACGGTTGTAATCAGGTTGAAAAGGGATAGAAATAGTGTGACGGCCAGCCCCAACCTCCACGGAGCGTCCGAGACCGGCCTGCCAGGTCTGGCAGCCCAATACATCCCAACCCCTCCCCAAGGGCAGATACTCTCCCTCTTGGTAGGTTGTTGGCATGAGGAGTCGATCCCACGACCTCAAGCTCATACCCTTTACCAAGTCACACTTGGTATCCAGTTAAGCTGCGGGGTTGGGGTGTATTGGGCTGCCAGACCTGGCGGGCCTGTCTCGGATGCTCCGTGGAGGTTGGGCCGGGCCGTCACAAAAAGTGCACTTTTTTGTAGTGACCCGGCCCAACCTCCACAGAGCGTCCGAGACCGGGACCACCAGGTCTGGCAGCCCAATACACCCCAACCCCTCCCCAAGGTACTCCCTTGGTGGGTTGTTGGCATGAGGACTCGATCCCACGACCTCAAGCTCATACCCTTTACCAAGTCACACTTGGTATCCAGTTGGGCTGCCCAACTGGATACTAAGTGTGACTTGGTAAAGGGTATGAGCTTGAGGTCGTGGGATCGAGTCATCATGCCAACAACCCACCAAGGGAGTACCTTGGGGAGGGGTTGGGGTGTATTGGGCTGCCAGACCTGGTGGTCCCGGTCTCGGACGCTCCGTGGAGGTTGGGCCGGGCCACTACAAAAAAGCCCCAATACACCCCAACCCCTCTCCAGGGTACTCCCTTGGTGGGTTGTTGGCATGAGGACTCGATCCCACGACCTCAAGCTCATACCCTTTACCAAGTCACACTTGGTATCCAGTTGGGCAGCCCAACTGGATACCAAGTGTGACTTGGTAAAGGGTATGAGCTTGAGGTCGTGGGATCGAGTCCTCATGCCAACAACCCACCAAGGGAGTACCTTGGGGAGGGGTTGGGGTGTATTGGGCTGCCAGACCTGGTGGTCCCGGTCTCGGACGCTCCGTGGAGGTTGGGCCGGACCACTACAAAAAAGCCCAATACACCCCAACCCCTCTCCAAGGTACTCCCTTGATGAGTTGTTGGTATGAGGAGTCGATCCCTCGACCTCAAGCTCATACCCTTTATCAAGTCACACTTGGTATCCAGGGAGGGGTTGAGGTGTACTGGGCTGCCAGACCTGGTGGTCCCGGTCTTGGACGCTCCGTGGAGGTTGGGCTGGGCCATCACAAATAGAGCTGGTTTAATGCACATGGGAGGTTCTTACCCGACAACCACCCATTCCACCAAGATACTCAGAACTTCAGGGCCGGTAGGAATGAGGAGCATCTACCCTCTAGTCACAGAGCCGGGGGGATGAGGATATGATGTCTTATACAAGATCGAGCAAAATGACTTAATTAAGGTCACAGAGCGGAGGGATGAGGAGATAAACGTTGATTGTTGCTAGTCTTGTGGTTGGAAGAAGAAAAGCATTTTCTGGAACTTGCTCTACTGGCCAACAGACCTGGTCTATCATTACCTTAAGCCCATGCACTGCAAAAGGAACATATTTGATAATTTCTTCACCACCATTCTGGATGTGCCTGGGAAAATAAATGATACTGCGAAGTATATGGAGGATTTAAAATTGTTATGTAATCGACCCACTTTGCACAAGGATCGAAGAATGGGAAAGTACCCTAGGGGGAGTTATACACTGAGTAAACACACTCGAAATAAGCTATTACAATGGGTAACATAGCTAAATTCTTCAGACGGGTATGCTTCATAGCTGAAGCAATGTGTCGACAAGCTCATATGCGTAGATGAGTAATTCTCATTGGGTCAAGTTTTGTAACACATGTCGTATATACAGATTTGAATAACATATTCATGCATACAATCATAGGCTCTACGAAGAATCAGTACATGCGGAGCAACCGCGTATATCAGATGATGATGTAAATCGATTGGTTTCCAGCGACTTCATTACATGCTTCCATAGTTATGTAAGTTTTTGAAATATGCCTAAACATATACATTTATGATGGTTTGAAACACACGGTAATAATTGGTTTACGGACCATTTATGTGTAGGCCCGTGATAATGAAATCGAGGATGCCATGATCCGTCAATTGGCATACGGGCTGTGGTGAAAGGCGCACATGCATTCTATATACTTTATCAATGGCTACAGATTCCAAATGGAGGCACAATCATTAGATAAGGCTTTCTACAATAGTGGTGTGCGTGTACTATCAGAACATGGGGAATACTTTGGGAGGATAACGGAAATACTTGATATTGAGTATACAGTATCCCCCTTGAAGACATGTGTATTGTTCAAGTACGAGTGGTACAATCCAACCCCAAACATAGACATTGTGTATAATGAAAGGTACGGTATGGTTGAGGTGAATGGGAGTAGGCGGTTACCCATTTCCGATCCATTTATCCTAACAGAGCAAGCTACCCAATGTTGTTATCTCTCATACCCAGGGACGATAGGTCGAAGGGTGAATTGGTTTGCAGTCTGTACAGTTCATCCGTGATGTTGTTTGCAAGCGAATAAGGACACAATATATGTAAATGCATACCAACAGAATGGGGTTACGCCAAACTTTGATGTTGAGCCGTCAAATTTCACTAACGCGCTTTACCGTGCGGCCAACACCTGGACTGGAACACTGGACTACTTGCCAGACAATGCTGAGAATGATGTGGACGACGATGGAACATAGAGCAACAAGGGTGAAGCAAACAACCCCGACGACAGTGATTACGGTTTGTTTGCCATACTTTGTTTTTTAGCCTCCTAGGTGCAGTATATGATAATAGATACATGATTATAACCTTTGTTATTGTGTAATTACTGCTATACATTTCAATGATATATATGGTGATTAACTAGCACACAATATTTGCATATGTATCCAAGTAGAGGGGGCGACAATGTAGGGTGGGGCAGAGGTAGGGGTCATGCCACCCAGTCTGCCAACTGAGGTGGTGGACAAGCAGGAGCCTCTGGAGGGTGATCGACATGGAGCTTCATCGCCCTTGACGACTTAGCTAGGTCGGCGACGGTATCGCATGGCCGACGCCAGGATCTTCGTTGACAAGACCAGGCATAGAGACGACGGACAGATGGTAGACTTCCAATGTCATGCCTCAACACCCCGGGAACCTACTTGGGATGATGTTGTGCCGCCCGATAGTGATGACAACAATCATTCTACTGCTGACGATGGACCCATACTGTAATATCCGGTATTACAGTGGAAAATTATTTCGGATTTAAACCGGATTAACAGTTAAAAATCACTGAAATTTAGTATGAATTTTTCGCGAATTAATTATGGAAGATAATTAATTTAGAATGCGAAAAAGGGATCAGAAAGGAAGTGGTGACTTGACATTGTCAGCATCAGAAATTGGAGTCCTGGTAATTTTAGATAAATTACCGGAGAGTGATTTATGAAAATTGAAGGATTCATAAATCAAGCAGATTAATTCAATTCAGGGTATAAGAAAATTAAGTGTGGAAGAGCTTAATTTAAAATACCTTGAAATAAGAAAAATTAATCTAGTGTGATAAATAATTAATTTCAGGTAAAGAAATTAATTTATCACATTTAAAGATGAAGCCAAGAAATTAATTATATTTGGAGAATATAATTAAATAAATGTTATGGCTCTAGAATGTGTCCAGGGAAAGGAATTTGGAAATTTGGTAAAGTGAAATCGGGTATCGTGTATTGTAGTGAAGGAAATTCCAAGGCAGAATGTCGAGTATCATGTGTTTGGGAAAAATACTCGATACTCGATAATGGAACAGGGAATCAACAACAGTCCAGTACTGTGGATAATCGCGAATCGTGAATTTGCAAAAATGAGTTCCAAATACTCGATTCTCGATCGTGAAGGAAGGAAGAAGAAAGAATTTCAAAGGCAGTACTGAAGGATAATCGTGTATCGTGTATTGCATGGGCAATAATCGAGTCTTTTAAAAGACACGATACATGATACACGATAGCACTAAAGGAAACAATTAGGCAAGAAGGTGTTGGTTATTTTTGTTTTGGGTGTGTGCCGAGTTTTTTGTTATGGTATGTCGTGCCTAATTATTTGCAAAAACGGAAAAGGGTATTTGCAGCGGGCCTAATTATTATTAATTAATACTACAAAATAGTATTTGTACCGGGCCTTAAGTGATGCCCGGTGCAAAGGGTATTTTCAGCTGGCATTTGCATCGGGCTGTATGTTTGGCCCGGTGCAAATACCCCTTTTGCACTTTGCACCGGGCTTGACTTTGGGCCCGGTGTAAAAGGCTATTTGAAGCGGGTCTAATTGTAGCCCGGTGCAAAAGGGGCGGTGCTATTGCTATTTTTTCTACTAGTGTTTCTATCTCGTCTGTTACTTATCCTCTTTGTGAGGCATCCGATGAAACCATACCTCACCTACTGCTCCACTACACAACCATAACTCCATTATGGACTCACATCCTGGTTTTATTCTCTATCCCGCTAGTCTTCCCGCAGTCCATTCGGGACTTCCTACATTACTATATGGACTGCTTTCCCACGCCAGCACAATGCCAGATTTGGCATTTCACAATCTGTGCATCAATGTGGTCCATTTGGCTCATATGAAATGACCTCATTTTAGGGAAGCCCCTCTACTCATTCCCGATTTATTCCACCTTGTAAAAGTGAGATCATGGCAATGTTTTAGTGATGAGCGCCTCAAAATGCTTTTCCAACCTCTATGTTTCTAACTCATCTTAATTGTCTTCTAGGTCCAATGAAGTCACCGCAGGGAATCCCACACCCCCTTGTTTAGAAACCGCCAACCCCTCCAGCCTGGAAGCTTAACGTGGATGGCGCTTCGAAAGAGAATCCAGGTGCACTTAGCATTGGCATGTGCTTAGGAGATCATTCAGGCTCTTTCCTATATAGGATTTCCGTCATATTGGGATAACAGACTCCAATGACGTAGAAATTCAAGCGCTTCATCTATAATGCCCCGCCGTCTTAGAGTCGTTTTTGAGTCTAGGAATCCTTACCTTTGCGTTTTGTAGCCTAGGGACCCGTCGCGATGTTGTTTCGGTCTCGTAGAGCTAGAAATCAGCGTGTATCTCCTTAACTACTTAGCATCTTGTGATGATTCTTGCACCATAGGATTCCTAGTGACGAGAGGATCATTCGAATATGACCCGATTTTTGGGGGCCACGTGGTCGAGGGACCCGCGGTCCTTGCGGACCGTGGGGTGAAAACCGCGCTTTGCGTGGGGCCCGCCTCTGAGCAGATTCTTGTTGTGTTGCGTGTCGTCAGCCTTTTTCCTTCACTTTTACTCTTCCGACTTCCCATTATCTCTTGCATCCTTCTCTCTCTAAGCCTCAAATGCTCTCAAGAACACATTGGGGCATTTTGTCTTGAAGATCCTTGAAGCTCCATTTTCACCCTTTAAATCTTCGAATTCGGGCAAGCTTATTTGAGTTGGGATCCTTGCATTTGTTCTGTCTTGTGGGCTGATTTTGGACATCCTACGCCTAGAATCTTGGGTCCTTGGCAAGTTGGCAGCATTTTTCACCCTTGTTGTCACAGTTTGGGTTTTGTTGAGGGGCTGTCTTAGGAGCCAATTTTGGGTGTCATCCGTCCAGATTTTCGGATAAGTGTCTTCTTATCAATTGTAGCATTTCATTTCTAATTTCCGAATCATCTTTTAAATTCTGAATCGGCTTTGAATTGAGGTCTGTAGACTCCTTCGAAGTCAGCTGCGTTTTTCATACCTTGTAGAAGTTCTTGTGTGTTGGTGCAAGCATTTGGGCATCCTTCTTATTCCAAGGCAAGGGGTTCTTTAATTTCTATGTTAGCATCATCCTTGGCATGAGTTATACGTTGGGATTGGCATGAATTAACAGTTGGTAATGGCTAGAATCGCATGTTTGGACGTTTGTAGAATTCTGGAATTTGGAAGGTTCAGGCAGGGGACGCGCGGTCTACACCCTGCGGTTTTCGACAAACCGCATGGGGATAGACCGCACTGTATCACGAGGTATCCCGCGGTTTTAGCCACGCAGTCCTTGCGGACCGCGCGATGCTAGGTTCTGACACAGGCAGTTTTCTGTGGTTTTCATACTTTTGCTTCATCGTTTACCTTAATATGACTTAGTGCTTGGTACGTATATGACTCCGTAGCATTCATGTTATGCTAACTTCACTTATTGGATGATTCACACGTGCATTATGACTTAGCATCAGTCTACGGTGGTTTAGGCAATGATCATCTTAGGCTTGTTCTTGATGCATGTTCTAGTATTCATTGTGATGTTGTACTAATCGAGCTGACCATCGAGGGAATAGACGTGTGAGTCATTTTTGGGTAAAAAGCCCCGTTTGGGCAACTTCCGGGTGCGTGCTTTACGGTGTGTGTGAGTATCGTGTCCTAACACCCTTTAGCCCGTTTGGCCGTGTTTGGACAGCGAAGTGGGAAGCCCCGTTTGGGCAACCCCCGGGATCATTTTGGTGTGCGTGAGTGATTTCATGAGATTGACTTACCGTGTGTGTGTGCTGGTGTATGGTTAAACCCGGGGTGGTTTCCTTGCGCATTGCATGCCTAGTGACTTCTGTGCGTGTGTTTGTGGTGGTCTTGATTAAGGTGCGGTTGTGATCAGGTGGGTCTTGAACAAGCCGAGCACAAGCTCTTTTAGGGTTAGTCGTGCGGTTAGGCATATTTTGGGATCCATGATTTGATGCCCCGGTACGGGAAGAGCCTTGTGGACCGGCTAATAATGCATTCCTCCAGGTAGTCGCGCGAATAGGACTGCATTTAGGATAGATAGGTGGACGTTAGGTCTCACGCATCACGTGCATCGTATTTTCATTCTTTTACAACTATTAACCGAACGCCTGTTATGGGACGGGTGAGTTGGTTAATGGTGTCGCTTTCTTTACCGCTTTCGGCACTTATTTCTGTATTGCCTGTATATTTCTATGTTGGTGGCTGTACGCGGTGGATCCCTTGCTCAGCGGTGGCTGACCCCCGTGTGTTATTCTTTCAGGTACGGACGTTAAGCATGACGGGTCGGGTTGAGCGCATCGTAGTTAGGCTGTTGTTTATGTTCTCGTTGTTGGTGTGTTTTATGACTCTGTGTTTTGGATCTTAGTTATTTTTGCTCGTAGGTAGTGGACGTATGATGTATTGACTTATGTTCCCGTTGATGTGTATTTAACTACGTGAACTCGGCATGAATCTATCTGTTATCGTTTTCCTTTAATCGAATCTACTTAATATCAGAATTGGGAACCCTTCTGTGCTTATATGCTGCGTGATTTTATTTTACCTGCCTTATGTTGGCGAGCCTAGATTACCTGGCCAAGAGTCTAGGTTAGTCAATACGGCGTGACGAACCCACTGTGAAACATAGGGGCGTTACATCATCATACTCTCGTTGCTATCATCCAAAAACACAGTTTCCCATTACCTCCATTGCTAGTAGAAAGTGACTCATCCTTAATCGTCGCGTGGTTAATACCACCCTCGACATCACCATGGCGCTTCCATAGGCTCGTCCATCAAGTCATTGACATCCTGCTCCATGCTCCATACATCCATCCAACACATATATTCATCGGGAGCGCAACTCAGAGGCTGATGCTTTAGCAACGCAATGTGCACTATCAACTACCTCAATTGAAGAATGGATATTCCCTAATATGTTCATTTCAATTTAAATAAAGGCTTCAGCTTCTCTCCCGCCGCTTGTTGTCTTTCGGCGTCACTCAACGTCGTCATTCTTGTTTTTTGTTGTGTTTTGGACTTGATCAAGAGATTGCTTGTGGATGTTCTGGAATTTTATCCACTTTTCTATCTCTTATAATCTAACTCCGGCCATGATTAGTTCTTTAAGGTATGTTTCTCTCAGGCCATGTTTTGTCCCTTCACTCCATCTATTTATAGTGCCTTGTTTCAATATGATGTTGCACCTTTAATATGTTCACTTGGTCAAGTGAGGTGTTTCGCAGGTCCTTGGTAGTCTGTTCCTCCTCCCTTCATCAGGTGTAGATGGTGATCACATGACGTGTGAAGATGCTGGACGTTTTTTTTGCACGCACCCAGATGTCATTTTCATCTTGCTCTCCTGCAATGCATTCTTGCAGGCAAATTCGACAATAGAACTTCCTTAGTTTTGTGGCTGCTCTTGCTCCATTCAGCCACAACATTAAGCGTAGTTATGTTCTTTCAATGATTCATTTAATTCCTATGTTTCCTACCTAACATAGTTTCCTAATGTACCTAATTTATTTCTGTCACTCCGCTGATGTCAATCATGAGTGAATCGATTGAAGCTTGGGTTATGAAATGCATTCTATGTTAGCCATTCCTGCTTTTTAGCTCAATCAATCAGGTTCTCATTTATCTGAAATAAATGGGTAACGCATGTGGCCGATGTTGCAGAATTTCTGATCTCATGTTTCTATGTTGACCTTGTACAAATAACTTATATATTGCACGTTTATTGAAATAAAACATTACATTTCAAAAAAAAAAAACTAAAACCTTATAAAATTTACAAAATGTATCAACTATTTCTAAAATATCTCAAGTACTCCTAAATATCTTAAATACTAACAATATTCCTAAATATATCCAAGATATTAAAAATCTAAGTTAAAATAACTTATCAGATAAATTCAATCATATTACAACTTTGAAGTATTCAACACGCATTCTCTCGTTCACCATGTTGATTCACTTTCTCATCAGCACGTGATGCACTGTGTCACCACATTCATTAATGTACTTTCTCACCAATATGTTGATGCATCCTCTCATCAACTATCTATTGAAGTACTCTCTCCCCAACATTCCAAACTTTCATTTTTAAAGGTTTCATCGACCTTAATCATCGTCTTCTTGAGCTTTTTCTTTCATCATCTTCTTGATCTTCATTCATCGCTTAATCGTTTTTCTTTATACTGACTATCTTTATTATTTGTACCATCTTCATTCATTGAATCATATCATTGTCATTATTTTTACCGTGCTTTTCATCATCTTCATTCTCTTACATGGTATTTTGACATAGGAAATAAGAGAACAGAGGCGACTGCCACGAACCGCTGCCATATCAGAGATTATGGCCATTGCTGAGTCAATATCTTGGTAAATTGCTTCTCTTATTATGGTCGAGAAAACTAGTACGTCAAAATGAAGGTCAGTAAAACCATCCATAATGTTAGGCCACCAAGCTTTTGGGGCCGAGGGAAGATAAAATTTGACTAGATGAAAGAAGCACGGCCAGGGACGACGATTTCACCATGTAAGAGGGTGGATATTCCCAATAACAACCTAGGAAGAATAACCGTCCATAATCATTATATATTTATTGCACTTTCATTCAATGGAAAAATGTCCGACAATGGAGAATCAAATTTAATGTAATCAGCTTGTCTTTTCAATACAATATTTTTACGTTACGTTCTTGAGAGTGCATCCTTCTCTCGGCTTTAGAAGCGTTTGTTGGTATTTCAGGGTTATAATCCGAGCCAACATGTATCTATTGATTTATTACCGCATACCCTTAAGTGTAAAATGACATTCAAAATTAAGTGATCTAATTTTTAATTATTATTAATTAATGAGAAGTCAATAAAAATATCCTTTTAATAAATTTAAAATACTTTTAAATATTATTTTTATTTATTTTAAATTTATATTTTAATCATTCAAATTCAACTCCTCAATTATTTAAATTTCATACTTCAAAATATATATTTTATCAACTCGTCTCTAATTCTAAATAACTTATCAAATAAATTTAATTTTTTATCCAACAATTTGTTTCTGTTATCCCCTCAACCCACACAGATAATCGGTTGTTTGATTTTTATTCTTTTTAATGGTTTAGTGAGGACCCCAACTTAATTATGGAGAACTTTTGGCAAAGTAAATATATTGTTCCTAAAAGATTAACACGAATATTCAATAAAGTCGAGATATAAATGTTGAGAAGGAATATCTGCTAAAGTTGGATTCATATTGCACAAAGTCTGAGAATCCAAGGAAACTTTACGCAACATACACACATTACACATCAAGAATATAACGTGCATCGTGATTAGGGCTAAGTAAATATATCTGTTACAGCTTTAAATTGGGGATCGTTTGATATAGGGGAATGAATTAAAAAAATGGAAACATTTATTTGATATATAGGATTTAATGCTAAGGTTTGGATTTACTAAGAACTAAAATTGTTTGGACTTAAATTACATTTCGATTCGAATTCCCAAAC
>MAYD01547232.1:0-11482 GCA_001909325.1 Ruellia speciosa
ATTATATGGTGGAGAGAGAAATTTAAAGTAATAAATTTAATGATGTGGTGGAGAGAGAAATTTAAAGGTGGGTTGCTTTGTTGTTGGTAAAAAGTAGGAGTGGGTTGCTAGATGACGTGGCTGAGTGAGAAAATGATGTGGAAAGGAAAAAGTGAGTATGGAGAAACCCAAGTGGGTTGCTCCATTGCGGATGGCCTTATACAGACTGCACAGATCGGGAGCGCGTAAGTTCATGCTTATCTCAAGCAGCTTGAGTGGCGGTGCACCAGTCACGGGGATCCAGTAAGTGCACCAGTCCAGATGTTCAATGTCCAACTGAGGAACTTGACAGATGCTCTCAGGCCTTCTCAATTGCCTGGTTCATTCCTTGTTTTCGTGAATGCCTTCAAAATTATTAGTGATATTATAAGATATCCATTCTTCAAAGGTGAGCTATGCTTCCCTTTATCTGCACATACTATTATACAAATTCAGGACAGATATGTTGTTAATGGAACCACAACATTCATTGAGAACTTGAATTAGGTTTGGAGCGATTAAATTAAACATGTACAAGGTTGTCATTACCAACTGACATATGGGTACTAGCTAAATTAGCTCTTGCAAATTTGATGGATCCTTTGCCTGACTGGTGGGTGGGTTATTGAATGCATAGGTTGGTGAACTCATAAAATGAGTGTTGGTTATTACAAATACATTGGTGATGCCATCAATGCGCATTTATTACTAAGCATATATGTTCTTAATTAGGACACTATAAAAGGACAAAGAAATGTTGTACAATACTTGATACAAAGATTAATCTTGCTTAATGTTTGGCAGATTGAGATATCTGTATTTTTGTTTCACACAGGCTCTCGCAACGTGAGCAGTCCAAGTAACTGCGACCGGAATTTTGTGAAAGCAAGGAGGATCCATTTGTGCAAACAGAAGGGAGTACGTATATTTCGATGGCATGCATACTATAAGAGCCGTAAATAATGTGATCGCAACCAAGGCCTTCTCGTCCAACCTGAGAATTGAGGTCTATCCTTTCAATGTCAAGAAGCTCTCAGAAATTTAAATTTCGTGTATCAAATGTTATGCATGTGTGAGTTGTTTGATGTTGGCCAGTTATAAAAAAGGATCGAACTTTCATTTTTCACCCACTAACTTATAAACACATTCCATTCTTTTCTTCATAATCGACCTTTCGACAAAAACAGTAGTAATCCTTTGTATTATGGTGGAAAAAATCAACCAAGGGAAGTATGGAAGACAGAAGGGAGTGTGGCCCTTAAAACTCGCATGGTAAAAAACATGAATCCTAGTTTTGAAAAGATTTATATAAAGTATATACTAGCCTACTATTATCCGTAAAATTGTAGTATATAATTTCGCAATAAGTAAAACGTAACATATTATTACGATTTAGATCTTTTTGTGTGCATTTGATTTGGCTTCGACGTATTTTTGTAGTTTTTTTCTCCTTTCTTCCTTTTAATTTTATCCATTATTAGCCAGCAGTCTATGATATACTTTCTGTGTTTCAAATTCTACTCACTAATAAATTCTTTATTTTCTTCCTCCACTCACTACTACTCTTTTTGTCTTTTTATATTTTTTTGTGTCCAAACCAAATGTATCATTTAAACTAAAATGAAGGTAAATATGTTATAGAATAAGTGCTAAACACACACTACAACAATAATAATATTAAGAAATAACGAGAAAGTATAGAGAGAATTTTCTTTCATATTCGAATGAACAAATTGTACACTACAAAAATTCTTGGGGTTTGCAAGGGAAATGATTCTGTCCGGCTGTTTCTATTGCAATGTTCGAATTTTTGGTGTTTGTGATGGAATATCCATTCGTCGCATAGCGATGATTTGCAAATTAATTCATACCCCTCTAAATCTTGGTATGAACCACCTCATCATTGTGTCGCCTGATCAATGTAATCCACAGAGGCCTTCTTAAACTTCACCCATAACTTTCCCAGGCATTTCAAGAGGAGACGGCTAAGGGTCCTTTTGTACAAGTCCACGTCAATTAAGGCATACTTCAAAGCTTAGCTCTTGAGTTTCTCTATGACCTTTAAAGAAGGACCGTTGAGGTATATGGGTCCTCTAGTCCCCTACCTCCATTAGGGACAATCAATCGAGACGTCCATTAATTCCTTGTATCTAGAGGCCAACCGGGCTAAGTCGCTTGCATGGAAATTCTTCCATCTAAGAATATCTAGGATGAAGGTGTCATCAAATTTTCATATCAAGTCCAAGGTCTCCTCATACAACGGGAGCAAGGATGGGTCCTTGCATTAGTAATCCCTAGTCATTTGCCCCGCCACCATACAAATCCCCCTCAATGCGAATGTTTCTAGCCTCTTGCCACATCAATAGCCGAAGGCCAAGGATCAAGGCCTCATACTCAGCTTGGTTATTGGTAGCCGTAGCCGGCAACCATTGCATGTAGTTTCAAATTTTGCATGTAGGGCTTAAAATGGTTACTCCAGCACTAATTGATTGGATTGTGCTCGATCTTCGTTGAATCTCACCACTCAAGGTTCAGTTTCAACAAAGCTGACCGCTTCGTCGGGTTCTCAGGCACTTCAATGCATAAATGTTCCTCCAGGAAATTGGTAATAGCTTGATCGGTGACGGCCCTCGATCGGTAGTACATGTATCAACGTGAATGGTGCCATGTTAAGGCCCATTTCACCATTCTTTCTTTTTGAGCAAGTGAATTTAGGAAGTACCTCACTATATCCCCTTTGCTTACCAGCGTCTGTTTCTATAGCAAAATTCAAAAATATCAACACAAGTTATTTTAATTATTTTATGAAAAATATATGAAAGTGAAACAAGAAAAGATCGAGTGTTGTTATTGTTATTGTTTTGCAAGGCGATAGGCGGTCCTTTTGGTAAAAATGTAAACTGGGGTTGGTGGACATACGTAACAATCAATTACAGTGTTGCTTAATATTTTTATGATGATTGATAAATATCGTGAAATAATTTTATAATTTTTATTATTGGTAAATGTTCATATTATATGGTGATAAATAATTTAATTGTGTTAATAAATGTGTATTAATATTGTTGTTATTTAATACTTCCTCCGTTTCAGAATGATCGCACCGTTTGCATAGTAAATACTATTTACATATTTCAGTTTAACTATTATTTGTGACTTATACTTAAAAAAATAAATAATCATATTGGGTCTTGTTAGATTCGTCTTAATGAGTATTTTCAAAATATCAACTTTATATATTTTTTACATATTGATAATTAACGATATTAATAGTTAAAATTCTGTATCGGAAAACGTGTCTGCTCCAAACGTTGCGATCATTTTGAAACGAATGAAGTACTTAAACTCTTGTAGTTTTTATATTGGTAAAAATGTAGAGTGTTGTTGATGAACATATGTAACAATATTGGTCAATTATGTATATGGTGTTGGTGAATGTTGTTATAATGATTGGCTATACAATGAAATAATATTATAATTTTTATTGTCGACAAATATTCATATTATGTGTAGATAAAAAATTTAATAATATTAATGAACATGTATATTAATATTATTGTTGGTATGTAAATATTTATAAATAATTTAATATTGTCGATGAACATGTGTGTGTTAGTATTGTTGTTGGTTAATACTTAAATCTCTGATGTTAATAAATAATTCAAGTTGATAAATAAGTTATGCGTTAGTATTAGTTAATTGTTTAGAAATGATTAATGAATTTTTATATATTAATTAGTTGAATAATAATTTTATAAATTAAGTTATCATATATAAATTAAAGTTGATGTATATTTATTAAATTTGCCTTTATTTAATATAATTCATCGGATGATGGCGGAATCCAAATTAAAATAAATGAATGGTGGGTGTTATTGTTAGGAAAAAATAACTTAAAAATTCAAAATCAATTTTTTTTTCCGGCTCCATCGAAAACATTTTTAATTTCCCAAAAGGCTCCGGATATTCCTTAATTTTGCCTAATCAGTCCATCGACCTCTTAATAAAATTTTTTATCCTATGTGATAAAAATTAATTAGACGTGACAGACACGTGTCTGCCACGTAGGCGTTGAATTTTTCCTTGCTCCGTATCCCCAATTTCTCCTCCTACAACTTTTCCAAATCCCCAATTTCCTCCAATTCATCCCCCATTTCACCAATTTCTTCTCCTGCAGCAAAACCATTAAAGAATAAGGTGGATTTCTTGATTATTTTAGAAAGCTTCCTCAAGTCTTAATTCAAACCACCACTAATCCTTCTCTGCAGTAGCTATGGGCCAACCAAAACAGGTCTTGATAAGGAGTTCAGTCTGCTCTGGAGTTGCTGTGATAAGAACGTTGCGCCCTGAAAACAATCCTCGGATAGTCGACTCAATCAAAGAGGATTGAAGCTGAGCAACCGTTTTGGACATTGGTTCTGAAAGGGCATCTGCTTTGGCTCATCTTTGTTTCCATCTGGGCGTCATGATCTACTTCAAAGAAAATAGCCAAATATCTGGGCGTCCTGTTGTGCTGGTTTATCATCACCTGTGGATTGAAGATGAGAGGCTATGTTTCTGCACAAGAAGAAATTGAGCCCAAATTGTTGAAAATGAATTTGAAATTAGGGTTCATATTTAATAAAGACGAAGGATTGAAAAGCAAACCAGTTTTTTCAGTTGCAATTGGGAAAGATTGGATTTGCGGTGCGCCCCAAATTGGTCTCCGCCAAACCCTAATTGATCAACGACACCCTGTGACTCCGACAACACGCTCTCCCAATCCACCGGAGAATCGACTGCTCCTGCATCGGGGACACAGTCAGCGACTCCGACAACACGCTCTCCCAATCCTCCATCGCGAATTTCTCCGCCGCGCCAGCGGCGGTGCTTCCGATCTCGAGAGACGGAGGAACGGGTAGGAGCTCAGAATCAGCGCCTCCGGCATTGGAGCTTGTGGCGGTTGCGGACTCCTGCTGCCATCCGGGCGATGGGTTCGTATCGGAAACTACCGCCACGCCGGCCGCATTAGTAGAACCTCCGCCGCCGCCGCCGGATGAAGACAGCGTTGAGGAGGAAATTTTTGCAGAATCCAGGACAGATGTAGGCTCACCAAAGAAACAATTTTTATCCAAAAAACCAGAGGAAATTGCAGTGTTGTCAATAATCAGCTCCAAATCGATTTCTTTCGATATTCATCAAGATTATTTGGTGGGCACACAGGTAATTGGTTCCAATTGAGCCAAAATACGAAAATGCTGGGTTTCATGTAATCTCTCTCTGTCTCTCTCTGGATATACTTCATCCGTATTTAATTACTCGTTATACTTCACTTTTTTACACATTTTAAGGAGAATCAATTTTTTCAAAAATACCCTTGACCCCACAACATAATAACAACCACACCACACACATAAAAAGTCAAATAGTGGGTCCCATTCCAAAAATACCCTTCATTTCACCACAAAAATTTATCCAAAAAGGAAAGTGTAACAACTAAATAAAAACATCCAAAAAAAAAAGTGTAACGAATAATTAAATACGGAGGAAGTATATATCTTTGAGTTTTCTTTGTATCTCTTGTGTTTCTCTCCCCTAGTCGTCCATGAAGCAGGAGTAGTGTGTCTGACTCAGCATCTTGATTTCAAAAACTCTGCCACGTCGGACAAGAAAAGTTATTGGTAGGGTCAGATTAGACAAAAATTAAAGAGGATTCAGAACATTTTGAAAAATTTAAAAAGTTTTGGATGGATCGAAAAAAAAAAATGATTTTGAATTTTCCATTATTGATAGTACCACTCAGCTTAAAACAGCGGGGACTGTAGCAAGACTTTAATTAGTACTCCAATTTCATACCCGGTAAGAATATTTTATTAATTTAATAACAACTTCAGTAGGAATATTTTTATTGGGAGGGAATTGGAATCCAATTCCATGTACTACTATATAATTTCATACGGGATAATCAACGTTAATATTTATGGGTAATAAAAAATTACAATAAAAAACTATGTATTTTGGAAAGAAATGTGTAGAAAACAAGCCATCTGTACCTAATTTAAACTACTAAAAATACTTAATAATTGTATATTATTTGTGCCATGTAAATTTTATTTATGCATGTGTGTGGCCGGAAAAATAAAGATAAGAACGAAGAGAGAAAGATAAGTAGTAGTGGGAATTGTTTTTCATTACCATATCAAGTATAACATCATGCCTTCCATAGGCGGAAATTACATGCTTACAGCTTACTCAGACATACAAATGATGACTAATATGGTGCCTTGGTTTGTCATCAGTAATGCATTAATGCCACATCACATGTCTTGGTTACAGACATCCGTATGTATATAATGGTGTTGCATTTGTAGTGAAAATCACTTCCACACAGAAGCAAAAAAGACAGAAATGGGAAAACAGAAAACCACCCTTGAAGAATTACATTCGTGCAGCAGTAATCTTGTGTTTCCTTCCAGCCCTGGTTGTTCCATCCAATGGCCTGATTCTTAATCGTGAGTCTAAACCCAGAGGGATGTCTGTGTTTGGAAGCTCTGTAGTTGACAATGGCAACAACGACTTCCTCCCAAACGCATCATCCAGGGTGGATTATCTCCCTTATGGAATTGATTTTCCTCTGGGCCCTACAGGAAGATTCAGTAATGAGGAAAACATGGTTGGCAGGTTGGGGGAAATACTCAAAACCTTCCAAACTGCATCCCATCATTCAATAATCCCTCAACACATGGTAACACAATAGTGAATGGTGTCACCTATGCTTCTGGTGGCTCTGGCATCCTGGATTACTCTGCAGATGTTGCAGTAAGCTTTATAATTTCACCTGTCTACTTATTCATAAATCATAATATATATATATATATATATATATAATTTAGCAATCTGATTTCCATCCAGGGAAATGTGATGAGCTTTAACCAACGAATAGGAGTTTTGAGGGGACTCTTCCAGAGTTGGAGATGCAATTGGGCGAAAACAGGAGCAAGTTTCTGCCTGAGTTCTTGTTTGTGTTGGCAACCGGAGGAAATGACTACTTACTGAACTATTTTCAGAATTCGACAGACATTAGTGCCACTATGGGATGCTTTTAGTATTCTAAATTGATAATAAACTTGGTACTTTATTTGCAAATGTTTGTTCTCAAATCAAATTCATGTAAATTAACGAATCTACTTTAATTAGGGAATGCATTTTACTCACGAAACTATCCACAACGATTGATTAAAAGAATCAATATATATAAAATAACAACATTATCTTTAAAAAGTCAAATTTAAATATATAAATATGTAGTATATTGTTTCGATGATGTAAAGTAATCTTTTGTAACTTCAAACACCATGCTTTGTCTACAAATGCCGACACTCAATGAAAGGTAGACAGGTATCCCGTTTTATCTATTCATCTGCACAGTTGATGGAAGCTCATATTTTTTCAAAAAAAAATATTTTAAAAAATGGAACAGCCAATATATTTTTTTTTAACTTGAGAAGTACCAGCATTAATGAGCTAACTCTTGATAATGGTGTTTGGAAACAATTAACGTTTGACGTTAAAATCGTTAATATATTCTTTAATATAATGTTTGATAAACAACCTTTTTAATTAGTTTTTTAATCTTGAAAAGTTAATTTTAAAAAGTTAGCTATTCCATTATTTTGAAATAGCTTTTACAAATTCTTTCTTTTTATAAAACAAACGACTATTTTATGAATTATTATTAATCAAATCAGCTAATTAAATCACCTATCGTCTAATTCTATTCCTCGGTCCATTGACAAGAGAAATAAAATCCTAACGTAGGTAGTTATTCGCTAATCTAATTTATCAATTAATAGTTAATTAAACTCTTAAACTTTGAGAGTCAAATTATTTTGGTATAACACTTCATAATGCATAACTTTGTTTTATTTTTGGCATAGTCAGACCAAATTATATACTATTCCACTCTTCATTCAATTTTACAAGTGTTCCAAAGATTTCCCTCTCCTCTATAAATGCGACACCAAAAATCACTTCCACACAGAAGCAAAAAGAGACAGAGAAGGAGAAATCTCCCTTGAAGAATTTCATGATGCATCACCATCCTGCAGTAGTAATCTTCTGTTTATTTGTCCTTCCGGCCCTGTTTGTTCCTTCCAGTGGCCTGATTCTTAACCACGAGTCTAAAATCAGAGGGATGCTTGTGTTTGGAAGCTCTGTAGTCGACAATGGCAACAACAACTTCCTCCCAAACACCCTGGACAGGGTGGATTTTCTCCCTTACGGAATAGATTTTCCTCTAGGCCCCACGGGAAGATTCACTAATGAAGAAAACATAGCAGACAAGTTGGGGAAAAGACTTAACCTTCCAAACTACCTCCCACCATTCAATAACCCCTCAACAAATGGTAGCAGAATTGTGAATGGTGTTAACTATGCTTCTGGTGGCTCTGGCATTCTGGATAACACTGGTGTTGTTGCAGTAAGCTTCATTCTTTCATTTTAACCAGTTTGCTTATCCATAATGTATATAATTTAGCAATGTAATTTCCATCCAGGGAAATGTGATCAGCTTTAATCAGCAAGTCAGGAATTTTGAGGTGACTATTCCATAGTTGGAGATGCAGTTAGGACAAAATAGGAGCAAGTGTCTGTCTGAATTCTTGTTTGTGGTGGCGACGGGAGGAAATGACTACGTACTAAACTATTTCAGGAATATGACAAGTAGTGATGTCACTGTTGAAGCTTTTACGGCTAACTTGACCTCCACATTCATTCCCCAGCTCAAGGTACCTGGATTGGCTTCTTTCCTGTCTTAGTTTGCTGTATAAAGAATTGTCTCCACCTGACCATGAATAATTGCTTATACAGAGGTTGTTCAGTTCAGGGGCGCGCAAGTTTGTTCTTGTATCGATCATTCCGAATGGTTGCGCACCATCCTTGAGGGATCCAACAAGTGGAGGATGTAATGAAACGGTAAATAGTGCAGTTCAGATGTTCAATGTCCAGCTGAGGAACTTGACAGATGGTCTCAGGCCTCAGTTGCCTGGTTCTTTCCTTGTTTTTGTCAATGCCTACGAAATTATTAGGGATATTATAAGACATCCAATCTTCGGAGGTGAGGTATGCATCGCTTTTGCATTACATGCTATTCTACCAATCATGACACATTGACACAAGTATATTAATAAAACCAAAACATCCTGTGAGAACTTGAACTAGGTTTGAAGTTATTAAATTTCCTTTGTACCAAGCCTGAATGTTCTTAGGACACTAGAAAAAGATAAAGCAACATTGTACAATACTTGATACAAAGATTAATCTTGCTTAATGTTTAGCAGATTGAGATATCTATATTTTTGTTTCACACAGGCTTTCGCAACGTGAGCAGTCCTTGCTGTGAAGTAATTGCAACCGAAGTTGCGTGTAAGCGAGGAGGATCAGTTTGTACAAACAGAACGGAGTACGTATATTTTGATGGCCTGCATACGACAGGATCTGTAAATGATGTGATTGCAACCAAGGCCTTCTGGTCTAACCTAACAACCGAGGTCTATCCTTTTAATGTCAAGAAGCTCTCAGAAATTTAAATTTCATGCCTTACTCTACCCTAGCATGGCTGCTTTGGTACTGAACATAACGACTAGTAATGTAATGATTAGTGCAAGCAAATAACTCATCTAAAGCTCCCGTATTGCACAAGGAACCGTACCAACATGGAATGATAAATTCGACTTGTGCTCAGCTTTGTAAACCGATGATAAAGACTTAATATTTGTTGTAATTTTGCCTGTCATGAATCATGAAAAAAGTTCTAAGCCACCCTACTTTAATTCTTGCCTTTCTTTGAATGTGGACAAGATCCTCTTCTATCATAATCTTTCAACAAAAAACAGTTGCAGTCCTTTGTCTTTTGGTGGAAAAGTAACAAGGAAAGTATGCAAGGGAAAAGGGAGTGTTGTCATTACAGCCATCTGGTAAAAAAAATGAATCCTGGATTTGAAATTTAGGATCCATCTTGCAAACTATTTATATGTAATTCATAAAGCAGTGATTATATTCACATGAATTGATGGCCTCTATAATTATTCGGCACACTACTAAAAAATTAAAGAGCCCAATTGACAAGGTTGTTCCCCATGGAACTTTTTTTCATGCAGAGGAGATTAAGAGGGTGTTATTCTAGTAAGTTTAAATATTTTATTTCACCTGTTCTACATATATTCATATTAAAAAAACTAGTTTAACCAAATAACTCGAAACTCGATTCAATTTTTATATCAAGTAACTCGAAACTCAATTCGAGCTCGATTAAATTGAGTTTAAATCAAGTTTTTATCGAGTCATTTAACGTGATTAAATCGAGTTATTTAGTTGAGGCTCGATTAGCCTATTGTGAAGAAAGTACCAATGTTGTGTTGAGCATTAAAGTTGATTTTTTATGCCCATTCCAAGGAGTTGGAGCCTGCATTTTGAAGAACCCTAAGAGTTTGTCTGCAGCTAGTCATTTAGTTCTCTATAATTAATCCATTCTAAAAGCCTCCATTTAATATTATAAAAAGACAATGTACTTTTGCTCGTTAGTGTGAAGAATCAAGTTACCAAAAAGTCATGTATTATTTTGTCTCTTGTTTTGGTTGAGCAAAGAATGGATTAATTTTGTTTTACATTCTATCCTTTCTTCTCATTCAAGGTTAACGATCTTGGGCTAGTGTACTTTTTACACACTATTGGTTTGTTTTTTCACAGTTTTGTTCTCATCAGAAAAAAAAAAAGAATGGACACTGTAATGGACCTGACACATGGCCTGCCTAGCTAGCAAAATAAGTTCTTGCAAAAATTTAGGTATACCCTTTACTTGATGGGTGTGGACGTGTGGTATTGAATGTATTGCTGTGCCCACACAAAAAGTGTATGGGTTATTACACTGTCAATAATGCTCATTAATGACAGACATGAGACATGAGACATGAGCAGCATTTAGTGAGCTTTATGACATGGCATTTATGTTGGAATTTGCACTTGATTCAAGTTTGCAGTTCTGATCACATGTGTAAATTTTATAGACACCAGCTAGAAAAGACAAAGCAACATTTTAAAATACTCAAATCAATCTAGCTTAATCCTCAATATCAGTGTTTTAGGCCCCTTTTATTACAATTTGCCCAACAATAAACCTATACATAAAGTCGATATTCTAGATTTTTTAAATTAAGGCACATCATACAAATGTTGATTTAAGTACCAGTCCAAGAAAGGAATAGGCCTATGAGGGCATCTCCAACCCACGCCTTAAAAAGGCGTGGGATGGAGAAAATGACGCGGGAGAAATATGGCAGGGCACCATTCCAGGCGCAGGGAGTAAAATATCTTTTTTTATTTTGTTTTATTTGTAATTTAACTCTTTTTTAAGAATGTGTATTTTGATAGAATAGGTGGATATTTTTAATTTTTAATTTTTTATTTAATAAAATATATCAATTTATTA